>QUSF01000186.1:4903-69355 GCA_003676055.1 Chloebia gouldiae | reverse complement strand
AGGGATCCAGCCACAGCCCATGGGGATCCACGGGAATGCAGAGATCCCCCCACAGCCCGTGGCAGAGGTGCCCGTGCTGGAGTGGGTGGATGCCTGGAGGAGGCTGTGCTCCAGTGGGACACCCAGTGGAGAGGGGCCCTTGCTTCCAGGCTGAAGCAGCCTGGCCTTGGAGGAGTGCACCCCGTGGGAAGAGAGCCCCACGTCACAGCATTTTGGGGAGGGTTGTGTGCCTGTGGGGAGAGTTCACCTGGCAGCAGGTGCAGCAGGGCTGCTGCTCCTGAGAGTGGGCTCGTGCCGCAGACGTTCTCGGAGAACAGTCTCCGTGGGAGGGACCCTCTCCCTGAGCAGCAGAAGAAGAATTTGGGTGATTAACTGACCCAAAAACCCCATGCCTTGTTTCCCTGCACTGCCAGTGGGAAGAGGGAGGGGCTGGGGAGGAAGGTGTTTTAAGAGCTTATTTTACCTCTCATTATCCTCCTCTAATTCTGTCAGTAATAAATTTATTTTGCAACCTTAAGCTAAGCCTGTTTTGCCGTTGAAGTGTTTCCTCCTAGTCCTTATCTCAATTCATGAAACCCTATGTTATTTTTTTTTCTCTCCTCAACCCAGCTGTGGCAGGGGAAGGTGAACTCTCCTGGGAGCCTGGCATTGGGCCAGTGTCAAACCATGACAATCCCATCTAGCCCTGCCCTCTGGCAGTGTGAAGCCATTCCCCCTCATCCTGGCACTCCAGGTCCTTCTCCAAGCTCCTCTCCAGCTTTGTTGGAACCCCTTCAGGCAATGGAAAGCTGCATTTTCCTAAACTAGGGAGAGCAGAAGGGACCGTACTGAAAAAAAAACCCTCAAATCTTGAGCTCAGGGTCTGCCCATGGAGGAATGGGCATGGCTGCGAGGCAGGAAGCTCTCACCTGGTTTAGTGCCTGGCAGTCCGAGAGGCTGCTGCCAATCTGACAGGATTGGGGCTGAGGGGCTTTGTCCTGCCTGTGCTGGGCAGGGGACACAGGGATGTGCAGTCAGGACAGCAGGGCTGTTTTCTGAGCTCCTGCTGCTGACTGGTGTCAACACCAAAACCTCAAGTAGAGGGACCATCAGCTGAGGAACAGTCAGAATTTTAAAAAAGTTCTTTTACAGAATTAGAACTTGCCCTTAAACATGATGACTTTGAACATCGCTGGCCTGTCTTATGGTGCCTCAAAGGTCTTGTCTTCCTCCAGCAGCTGGGTGGTGAGGATGGGCACTGTGCAAGCTGGTGCCTGGCACAGTACACTCCTCTCTTTGCTCATCAGAGTCCCCTTCAACACAGAGCTCCACCTGGATCTGATCTCCCAGTGTGTCTCCATTCTCTTTCCTAGCTATGACCAATCTGATTTATAGCAAAAGAGACTGTAAATGCAAATAGGATATTTTGGAGCCTGATTCCAAATTTCTCCAAATGCTTCAACTGCCCTGAGTAGTTACTTGGGTGCTCTGAGGATATCTGTGATTCTCTTTTGATAAAATGAAAATAAAGAGAGAATTCTTGCATACCAACAAGGATGTTCACATGTTAGCCCATTTGCTCTTCCTAATTGCACTGTGTGATAGAAGCTGGATTTTTGGGCAAAGTAAGTAAATTATGAGCATAATTAAAAATCTCATATGTTTCCTTTTTCTTCAGGTATATACCCTTTCTTTGTAACAGCATTCATCCCATTGGCAGTAGACAGCTCAGTGTTCAGGAAGAAGCAGCTTGCAAATGCAGTGATTTGAAAACTAAAGTTGGCATTTCTCCCCTTGATGGGCTTCTCTGTAAATCACAGTAGTTAATTGAACTCCAGACTATCAGCAGTGGGCCCCAGAGCTGGGAAAGCCTCTGTCAGGATTGCCTTCATGAGACTTCCCTGCTGCTTGCTGTTTTTTTCACTGTGGAGTGTTTGGATTCGGGAATTAGTTGTCAAATTATCTGGATACTTAGAGGATGAAGAATGAGAACACTTCTGCTTCAGTCCCTACTTCCTGCCCTGAAGAGTTTCACAGTGACCATTCCTGCCACTGCCCTGTGCCTGTTTCTCACTGCAATCTGGGCTCTGGCAACAGGAAGATGTGTCTGTTACAGAAATCAGCATTGCTGCCACTCTCATTGCTCTGGGACAAAGCCTAATGCAACTTTCAGCTTTCCAAACCAATTTAACCCTATTAATACCCAGATTAATAATTTTTAAAAATTGAGTTGCATTTCTTAATGAAAACTATGTTACCGAGCTGTTATTGATGGCTCTTGGAAACAAACCTCGTGTTTTATTTCAGGTTTCACCATCTGCACAGGAGACAGGAGGACACTGAAAGTAAAGCTGTATGCGCTGGCTATGTAAGTTTATGACACCAAAGTGTATTTATGTGACGGGAATATGTGTTTACTTAACAACGAGCAGCTGCCAAATGGAGTGCTGTGGGTAATTGTGCTACAGATTTTAGCACTAATAAGGAAATAAAAGAGTAGAAAAGAACTTAACCCTCACTGTGATGTTATCTCAGTCTCTCCCTCACACACAATTCTATTCCCATATATTCACCAAAAATCCTCTGTGTGACAAACCACTACAGAAATGAAAACTTCTGGGAGTATTTTTGGAAAGTGCACTGGGTTTTCCTTGGAAGGGAACACACTGTCCACTGATTCTGGCAATACACAGAACCTGAGAATAACTCAACACTGTAAAACAGAATTGTTTTCTGTTCTGCAGGTAATAGGCAAAGGTGGTAGCAATTTTCTTCAGTTTTTTTCTCTAGTCTCTCAGGTCATATAATAACACTCTTGTTCACATCAGTGTGAAACAAACTGCTCTGTGCTTCAGGTTATGCCATATTCCGTAGAGTTCAAACACTCAGAGACTGCTTTGGGCTTAAAGATCAACCCATTCTACCCCTTTGCCATGGGCAGGGACACCTTCCAGTAGGGCAAGTTGTTTCAAGTCCCTGAACACTTCAAGGATGGGGTAGTCACAGTTCTCTGGGCAATCTGTACCAGGGCCTCACCAGCCTCACAGGGAAAAACTTCTTCCCAATATCCCATCTAACCCTGCCCTCTGGCATTGGGAAGCCATTCCCCCTTGTCCTGGCACTCTAGGCACTTGTCCAAACTCCCTCTCCAGCTTTTTTGGAGCCCCTTTAGGCCCTGGAAGGGGCTCTAAGGTCTCCCCAGAGCCCCCTCTTCTCCAGGTGAACATCTCCAGCTCTCCCAGCCTGGCTCCAGGGCAGAGGGGCTCCAGCCCTCAGAACATCTCCGTGGCCTCCTCTGGACTCTCTCCAGCAGCTCCTTGTCCTCCCTGCGCTGAGGCCCCAGAGCTGGAGGCAGCTCTGCAGGTGGGGTCTCACCTGAGCAGAGCAGAGGGGCAGAATCCCCTCCTTTGCCTGCTGCCATGCTGGGGGATCAGCCCAGGACAGTGCTGGCTTTCTCTATAAGCTTTTCATAAACAATTCCTTCTGCAGCTCCTGTAGCTGTGAGCTGACTCCAGGAGGTCTCAGAAATGTGAGAAATCAGACACTTGGATAGAAAGGCCAAGAGAAATGTAATTCCAGCAGCAACTCTTGAGCTTTGCTCTGACACTGGAGCAGCGGCAGCTCCCACACAAGCAATGTGCAGCATGGCCTCTCCTTACCTGACCAGGTGCAGGTCCTGCTGCTCTTGCTCTGTGCCAAGCAGTGCTCCTGCAAATGATTTCCTGACAAAGTTTCCAGGTGAAGGTGTCCTGGGACCACTCCCCAACAGTGAATTAGATGTAGTTTTTGAAGCTGATGAAGCTGCTGAGCAAGCTGTTCTGTGCCAACTGGCCTCAGCACCTGGCAATGTAAATTAAATAATTAAATGTGTTCAGGAATTACAAATATAGTCACAAACTCCTGTCTCTAATTTTATACAAAGGAAGACATTATGGAGGCGATGCAGTGTGACAGAGAGACAGTTTGATTACCAAAAAGAGAAACAGTGGTTAGATACATGTTTTTTAAAGCTTGGGTTATTTAAGTCCTAAGCAATTGATAGAAATCTTCTCAGCTGTATTTCAGGTCTGTTCAGGCTGATATCAAGTGCCTAATTCTGGTGAAGCTGTCCACATTTCAGCAGGGGTAGAGTTAATTTTGGCTAGTCCTGTTGCCTGTCATTGGCTAACAGTTCAAAGCATGAGCTTTCTCCCTTTGGTAGTATGGTTTTGGGGGAAGATTGCCCCCTTTTCCCCTAGCTTTAGGATGGGTCTGCAGTTCAGCTCCCTGTGCCAGGCATCTGTGAACAGGACATAGAGATTTACCTTCCCATCTCTTCCCAACTCTGTCACTTGATGTCCTTGCATTTCCACACCATCCCTTGGAAGTCTTGTGTTGATATAAACTTCAGGTGCAGTAGATTACAAAGGGCTTCTTGATGTGAGAGCCTCTTCCAGAAGGGAGGCTAGTTAAAAACTTTGAGCCAGTTGAGGCATAAATGAAGAACCTGAGTGTTGGGGTGTGTTTTAAGTTTCCCCCACTTATGGTTGCTCCCTTTCCCCCTCTTTATGTTAAATGGTCTGGCCTCCCTTCTTCTCCTCCCCCTTCCATCTGCCAGTCATCCCTCCCTCTACCCAACTGGTTAATTTATGCTGAGTCACTCCCCTCACCCCTCCCTGGGGCCTCTCCGGTACTCTGAGGCCCCTCCATTTCACCTAGAAAGTTCTACCCAGGGCCTCGAGTGATAGGCTGGTCCCTGGAATCCCCTCCCTCCCTCTCACCCCATTGGATGTTTCCCCTGCTTGTCACCTCGGTTGCCACCCCCAGTTGTTATCCCATTGGTTGACTGTTGTTCCCTCCCCTTGTTACCTCCCCCATATAAAAGGCCGTGCCCACAGCGCTTGGTGCCTTTTGGGGTTAACCTCCCTTTGAGTTCACCTGACTCAAATAAACTCGGACTGCGGTTCACCCTAAGAGGACAGCTCCCTGCGTCTGTTCTCGTCGTGCTGCACCTCCCCCTGTCTGGTGGGTTTCGACCCATGAGCCACTATTCCAGCCGACATCCGGCTAGGGAGAGTGGCCTCAGCTGCCAGCAGTGCCCAAGCGACTGGGCTAGCCATCTGCAGAGGGGGCACCGCGACAGCTTTGGCGCCCAAGGTGGGGCCTGGGAAACGCTGCCAGACCCCACAGCGAGGAGCAGTGGGGCCGTCATTCCTGGACTTTGCACCCAGCCGTTGGCTTGCAAGAGGTCCCCAGCTGTCAAGGCACCCACAGTGGGAGCAGACTTCGTTTTAGAAGTGGCGCTCCTGGGGGACGGGAGAGACAGCCTCTGAAGAGGTCTCTCCCCAGCAGACGCCTGCCTTGGAGTTTTCCGTTGCCTCCCCGACCCGGGTAGGTAGGGGAAAACCCGACCGTTTTCTTCTTTCCGCCCTTTATTTCTCTCTTTTTGGGTTTGGGACAGGGGGAAGGTCATTTCGCTGTCCCGTGGGTGGGGGGAAAGTTTGTGTTTAGTCGGTGAGAGCTTTATACTTTTCTTTCGTTTCTTTTATCCTCCAAGGTGGGATTTTTTGTTGCTCGGCAGCTCCACTTCCAGCTTAGGAGCTAAACTCTCTGCCGAGCAAAAGGGAGCCTTTTTCCAAGTTGTGGGTATCCTGATTGGGGGGGGGGGGGTTCTGTTAAGAAACGGGAAATTAAAGAGTTGATAAGATGGCTCTTCCTCCATTTCCCAGAGGCGGCTACTCCTGAAAAAATTACTGATGTATATGTCTGTGATCAAATTTGGCAAAAATTGACACAATTAGGCAAGATGAGGAGTAGCTCAGTTTCTAAAATGACATTTTGGGCTCTTCAAATTCGTTCAGTTTTAAAAGAAAAGCGGGAAGTGGAGGAAGACCCATTTTCGGTCTGTTCATCCCCAGTTTCTCCCTCTCCTAGCCCTCTTTCCTCCCCTGTTAGCCCTAGACCTGGGATTCTGCGGGGAGCAAACCGCGATCCTGCGCGGGGTTGCCGCCATCTCTCCGGCTCTCTGCAGAACCCCAGATCCCCCCGCCTGGGGAGTCATAGGTACCAGACTCCTCAGGACCTTTCCTTGCCCCATTTGCCCCGAAAATGTACAGCCCCGTCCTGAAAACCCTCAGTTAGGTTCAATATCCCCAGCTCTCCCAAGCCCCAAGATGGCCCCCAGAGAAGACAGGATGGTGGATGCCATGTAGAGTTTCCCGCCATTTGTTCCCCTCCTCACAATGGCTCTGGCACCGAGGGGGGACAAGATGGTGAGGACCGCATGGTTTTTCCCACCACTTGTTCTTCTCCTCCCCAGAATCCTTTTCTCTCTAGTTCCAACCCCTTCCTGTCATCCAACCACTCCCTAGACCCTCCTCCCTCTGACCCCTCCTCCAGTCCTGCCTACCTTTCCCACGGTCCTAACCCCTCCCCAGGTTATGCCCCCGGGGTGGAGTCCCCCCTCCCTCACAGCTCTGCCCACCTCCCGGGCCCCTCCCATCTGGGGTCAAGTTCCGGTTCCCACGGTCCCCCTTCTGGTTCCCATGGTGGTGGGGCCAGGGGGGCGGGGCCTGGGGCGGAAATGACACCCAGTTGCCTGGGAATGCCTTTCAGTTGCCCCCTGTTCCTTCCTCAACCCAGCCCAGTCCCCCTAACACCTTGCTAGCAGCTCCGGTGACTTACATCCCACGCGCCGAAGGAGGCACTCGTGCCGAGTGGACCCCGCTGCCTTTCCAGGTTACCAAGGAATTGTGGAGCACACAGCGGGAGTTCACTCGGGAGGGCGAGTGCTTTAGGGGGATGCTCACGACCACTTTGTGAACAGACATCACCCCTGCTGACCTCCGCCAGCTCTTCTCCTGCCTCTTAACTCCTACGGAGTTTTTGAGGTGGGAGACAGAATGGCGGAAGGAAGTCCGCGATGCCTTATTCCACCTTTGGCAAAACCCGGCCTCTGCTAATGACGCAGGGGGAGGAATGCTCTCCATCGACCACCTCTGCAGCCAGATGGAGTGGGCTGATGGAGCGCGGCAGGCCGCTGAGATCCCCCGGGCGGCGCTGTGGGAGTCAGTTAGGGCTGCTGAGAAGGCTTTCCATCATCTTAAGCCTAAAGGTCAGGTGCTCAACTACCTGAAAATTGTCCAGGCCTCTAATGAGCCTTTTATTGAGTTTATAGAAAAGCTTCACAGGTCGGTAGAGCTGCAGGTCAAGGATGAGAGGGCCAGGCAGGAGGTTCTGAGGGAAATTTCCAGCGCTAACACCAATGAAAGATGCCGAGCTGCAATCCTCAGCCTCCCAATGGAGCCGTGGCCCACCCTCCAAGATATGTTAAAAGTTTGTGAGAAAAAAGTAGACCTGGTTCCACCAGAAGAAACACCTCATGACAGACCTGCACCTCGACCTGGACCAGTTAGCAAAGCATACGCTGCAGACACCAAAGCACCACCCCTTCTAGCGCGCCCTCCGCCATTGTATCCTCATCGCACACCAAACAATGACCACTGCTTCCCCTGTGGGACTTCAGGACATTGGTGGGGGGAACTGCCCCCTGAAAAATGATTTCCACTGTTTTAAAAAGGAACAGGGCAAGGCCCACAAACATCAAAAAAACTGAGTTGCAAGTGCAGCCCCTCCCTGTGCTCAGACACAAATTTGGTGGGCACGGAAACTGTACAGGGAGGGGGAATCCAGCAGACGCCCACAAGAGACTTTTTCCCTACCGGACTGGACATTTTTTCACTGGATACACAGTGCACACATTATGAAGAACAGCACAGGCGGCCCATCTTAACCACTGTGTCTTGTTTTTCCCCTTTCAGGCTCCAGCTGACGGAACCACTTCATCTTAGGGACTCCGATCACCACCTTATTTCGGTTGCTCCGGAGGGTTCAGGTACCTGGAGCCAGCTGCGATGTAAGTACATCATTGTGGGGGACTCAAAGCACAGACCCCAGGAGATCACGGTGCTGCCCGGGTTAGTAACATCAGACCCAGGGCAATTTGTGCTTCCCCTGTATTGTGTCCGTCTGCCCGTGTTTCTTCCCAAGGGTCAAATTGTTGCCCAAGCCGTCCTGGTCCCTGAACCACCATGGGACCGGGAGCAGGCAGAGAGCCTCCGTAGGAGGCTCGTTCCATCGGTATACTGGGCACAGGCCCTTGGGGAGAACAAGCCTAAGATCACCTGTAGGCTAAATTTGCGTGGGGAGCGGTGAACCGTACAGGGGCTCCTGGACACAGGGGCAGATGTGACGATCATTCCCGCCTGGGAGTGGCCGTCACATTGGGAATTGCAAAACATGGCCCGCAGAGTACAGGGTATAGGGGGTATTCAATTCGCAAAACAATCAAAGAGCGTCGTTCAAATTGAGGGGCCGGATGGGCAATTGGCCTCGATATGCCCGTTCGTTTTAGACTTCACAGAACCCCTGTGGGGAAGAGACCTGATGGCCCAGTGGGGGGCAAAAATTGACATCCCTAAGCCCCCCCAGCTTTTTCGGGCAGCGGTCACTGAGAAGCGCCCCACCCAGAAACTGAAGTGGCTCACAGATACACCAGTCTGGGTGGAACAGTGGCCTCTAAGCAAACAAAAATTAAAGGCGCTTGAGGAGCTCATGGAAGAGCAGCTGCAAAAAGGTAACATCGTGGAGACCACAGCCCCGTGGAATTCCCCTGTCTTTGTTATCAAAAAACCTAATAAAGACAAGTGGCGGCTCCATCACGACCTCCGCAAAATTAACAAAGTTATTGAAGATATGGGGTCTCTTCAACGAGGGATGCTGTCCCCTACGATGCTCCCCCAAAACTGGAAGCTGGCTGTGATTGACATAAAGGATTGCTTTTTCCAAATTCCCTTACACCCTGACGATGCCCCGCGGTTTGCCTTCTCAGTACCGACCATCAACCGAGAAGCCCCAAGGAAGAGGTACCACTGGAGGGTGTTACCCCAAGGAATGAAGAACAGTTCTGTGATCTGCCAGTGGTATGTCTGTTCCTTGCTGTCCCCCGTCTGTGTAGCTATGGGAGATGCCATCATCCTGCACTACTTGGACGACATCTTGGTGTGTGTCCCCACCGACAACGTGCTTGCCGATGCACTTGACCTCACATCTTCGTTGGTTGCTGCAGGGTTCGAGCTCCAGACTGAGAAGATTCAGAGGATGCCACCTTGGAAGTACCTGGGGCTGCAGATGACAATGAGGACCACTGTTCCTCAGAAATTGGAAATCAGGGACACCATCTGGACCCTTGAGGATCTCCAACAACTGTGTGGGTCTTTGAATTGGGTAAGACCGTGGCTAGGCATCTCCACTGAGGACCTAGCCCCCCTTTTCAATTTATTGGAAGGGGGAGAGGGGCCAAGTTCCCCACAGACTCTTACCCCAGAGGCGGGGAAAGCGCTAGAAAAGGTGCAAAAGTACATGTCTGCCAGGCAGGCCCATCGCTACCACCCAGGCCTGCCTTTTCGATTCATCATACTGGGTAAACTGCCACACTTCCATGGGGTCATTTTTCAATGGCACACTAACACCAAGGGCAAGGACCAGGGCGAAAGGGACCCTCTCTTAATCATAGAGTGGGTCTTCCTTAGCCACCACCAGTCCAAGAGAATGACACTGCCGGAAGAGTTGATGGCTGACTTGATTCGGAAATGGTGTCAGCGCATCAGGTAGTTCGCTGGGTGCAACTTTGACATCATCCACGTACCTATCCAATTGTCTACGGGCCAATTTACAAAAGCAATGTTAGAGCACCTGCTCCAGGAGAATGAGTCCCTGCAGTTTGCATTGGACAGCTACACCGGTCAAATTTCAATTCATCGGCCGGCCCACAAAATTTTCAATTCGGAAGTCCAATTTTTGCTATCATTGAAAAGGGTTCAAAGTAGGCAGCCTCGAAAAGCCCTGACAGTTTTTACAGATGCGTCTGGAGCATCCCACAAGTCAGTTATGACTTGGAGGGATCCTCAAACTCAGCGGTGGGAGGCAGACATTGCCGAGGTGGAAGGATCACCTCAGGTAGATGAGTTGACCGCAGTCGTCAGGGCCTTTGAGAGGATCCAGGAACCCTTCAATTTGGTAACCGATTCGGCTTATATAGCTGGTGTAGTGTCCAGGGCAGAAAATGCGGTACTGCAGGAGGTGCCTAACACCGCTCTATATAAGTTGCTCTCACGACTGATAGATCTTGTCTCCCACAGAAAGCAACAATTTTACGTGATGCATGTCAGGTCGCACACCGACCTGCCGGGGTTCATTGCCGAGGGAAATCGAAGAGCTGATGCCCTGGCGGCCCCAGTACACATGGTGCCGCTCTCTGATAAATTCGAACAAGCCAAGGTCAGTCATCACAAATTCCATCAGAATGCGCCTGGCCTGGTCCGGCAATTCCAACTGACCCGCGATCAGGCCAAGGCCATTGTGGCAACATGTCCACAGTGCCAGAACCATCAAATGCCCACACTCAGTGCTGGGGCAAACCCCAGGGGTTTACATATCTGCGAGGTGTGACAGATGGATGTGACCAAGATCCCCCAGTTTGGCAGACTGAAGGACATACATGTGTCCATAGACACCTTTTCTAGCGCAGTCTATGCCTCTGCCCATGCAGTGGAGAGGGCGAAGGATGTCATCAACCACATCATCCACACCTTCTCCATGTTGGGGGTTCCAAAGGTTTTAAAAATGGACAATGCCCCAGCGTATGCTTCCAAGGACCTCAGGAGCTTCCTGCAGCAATGGGGAGTGGAACACATAACCGGCATCCCCCATTCCCCTACAGGCCAAGCCATAGTTGAGAGGACCCACCAGAGCCTGACAAGATCATCGAGCATCAACGAGCGGCAATGAAGGTGGAGTCCCCTCATGTCCAGCTGGCACAGGCATTGTTTATACAAAATTTTCTTAACTGCACTTTTGAAAACCTGAACCCTCCCATAGTTCGTCACTTCAGGAGCAACCCTCAGCTGGAGCTGAAAGAGAGGCCCCTCCATCCTTATAAAAGATCCAGAGACGTGGCAGCTCCAGGGACCATTCGAGCTGGTCACACAGGGGCAGGGGTATGCATGTATAGCCACACCCACAGGGTTGAGATGGGTGCCTGCCAAATGGGTGCGCCCCTACATAACAAAGCCTCCGCAAGCTGCCCCAGTCCAGCAAGTGGAGGACGTCTGCTGGAGGAGAAGGAGGCGGACCAACTCTATTTAAGCTATATTTATTAATTCCCTCTTCACTTATATTTTGCAGCCTCAACCCGAGACCCCAAAGGGGAATTGGGGCATCTCGGGTTGGGCAACCTCAGTTATACGTTCAGGTTTATTAATTTTATTCGTTCTTATCCAAGCCCTCATTATTTTTGTAATTCTGAGACTGGTGGTGTCCAGCCTGATCTCCAGAAGGAAACCCCATCTGCATCATCCCATGCAACACCTTCAGCCTCAGCTGAGTGGAAACCCTTGCTTCAACCCCCCAGGGCAGCAGAGACCTGCTTCTCAATCATCCCAAAACTCAGAGAACCCCACTTTCAGCTGCCAATACCAGGCAGGCCTCTGCTTTCTTCCCCCAAGAGAGCAGATCACCCTGCATTTTCCTCCCAGGGCAGCAGAACTCTGATCCTGACAGCTGCTGTCTCCACACCCCAAATGTGGCTGACCCACCTTTCCAACCAGGTGTAAACTTTCCTCCACCTACCTTGTTCACTTCTTACACCTTCTTATATTCCATCTTCAGCTGCTCCAGGTGCTCCATCTGCCTCTGGGCCTCCTTAGCCCTCAGGGTCTGCTCCACAGTCTTCTTCTCTACCTGGTCTATGACCTGCCTGGCTCTGGGAATACGAGAGCCAGAGGGCTCCCTCTGTCTCCATCCTGCTCCTGAGAGCAGAAATACAGGCATGGTGGAGCTGGGAAAGGAGAAATGCTGGATGCCTCCATGGAGAAGAGAGAGCCTTTGGCACTGAGGAGCAGCTGTGGGGACAAGAGGATTCTCTGGCCTCCAAGCCAGACTTGGACACAGGGAGCAGAGAGAAGGAGGGAAGGAGAGGAAGAGCCTGGAAGTAGCAAGGAGTTAGTGAGGCTCAGGTAGGTGCCAGATGACAGCAGGGAGCGCTGGCCTTGCCATGTTCAGTTCCCTCAACTCTTTTTGCCCGCTCCCTCCTCATAATCCTCACCCACTGCATCAGCTTCTGCTTCTGCTGCGGAATCTCTTCCTCCGGTTTCCTCCACTGCCCCATCTGTTCCTGCAGCTCAGCCTGGCACTGCTCCGTGCTCTGGGCCTGGCTCAGGGCCTCCTGCAGACAGGGAGTGCAGCAGCCTGGACTGCTGCTAGTAAAGTCCAGGGTTAAGAAGCAGAAAGGGCCTTTGCATAATATCCAGAGATGTTTAATTCAGCCATGCTGTGAGATGTTCAGAGTTCCCCCAGCACACACAAGTGTCACTCTTAACTGCCCCATCCAGAGGGGTCAGGGGGTGAACCTGCTTTCAGGGCAGTACAAAGATGAGGGCAAATCAGGGAATAGGGAGGGAGTGGCTCAGGGACATAGGAACAGATATAGGAATGGGGAAAGGAGCAAATGGGGTCTCCCTAAACCAGGGAAATGCCCCCCAGGGTCTTTATAACTCTCCCTTTCGATATTATTAAGAAAGCTTCTCTGAAGGATCAAGTGCATCAACACAAAATGACAAAAACAATCAAAAGGGCCTATAAGACAATTTTCAAAATGTAAATAATTCTGAATCTCCAATGTCCAAACAGATTATCTTAGACCTGGCAGGAGGGATGATGGGTTTTCTTAGTACTGTTTATTAGGAAACTGAGTCAGGAGGAGATTCCTTCTGCAGGGACTGGTTCTCTGCCACCTGGGGCAGTGTTGTTGATTGTGACAGACTCTGTATGACATAGTGTAGGTGGTGGTGTGCATGCTGGAAACTGCTGGGTTCCCTTCTGTTTCTTTTTAAGAAAAAGATGGTTACTTTAGGGAAACTTTGCTTTCTTTCCCTCCCAATGACACTCCATCAGGTATTATGAAGGAACTCTGGGGAAAGGGACCAGTGGAGGGAGGCCATGGAGAGGGGAAGAAGTTGGTAGGAATTTCTGGGAACATAAAAAAGGGGTAATAGGATAATGGAAAGGAAAAGGGGAAAGTGGGAGGGGGGCAGGGAGGCAATAGGAATTTGGGAAGGGTATTAGAAGAAGTGGGACTTGGCACACTGCCCCACTGCTTGCCCTTGGGAAGAAGCTGCAGATGCCAGTGAATCTCCCCTTGGTCTCCTTTTCTCCAGGCTGAACAAACCAAGTGACCTCAGCTGGTCCTTATAATGCTTGTCCTCAAGGCACTTCACCATATTCATGTCCCTCCTTCAGGCACTGCCCAATAACTCAATGCCTTTTTTATGCTGGGATGCCCAAAACTGCCCTAGGACTGGAGGTGAGGCTGCTGCAGTGCAGAGCAGAGCAGGACAGTCTCCTCCCTTGCCCAGCCAGTGATGCTGGGCCTGGTGCTCCTCAGGACATGGTTGGCCCTCCTGACTGCCAGGGCACTGCTGACTCAGATCCAACCTGCCAAGAACAACCTGCAGATCCAACCCCAGGTCCCTTTCTGCAGCTGCTCTCCAGCCTCTCATTCCCCAGTCTGTACATACAAGTAGGGTTGCCCCGTTCCAGGTGTGGAATCTGGCACTTGCCCTTGTTAAATTTCATACAGTTGGTGATTACTCAGCCCTCTAATTTGTCCAGGCCTCTCTGCTTTTCAGGGAGGGGACAGCTCCTCCTTGTTTCATATCATCTGCAAACTGACTGAGTGTCCCTTCCAGCCCTGCATCCAAGTTGTAAATGTTCAAGAGTGCTGGGACTAAGAGTCCTGGAACCCCACTAGTGCCTGGTGCCAGTCCGATGTCACACCATTCACTGCCACCCTTTGCGCCTGGCATGTGAGCCAGTTGCTGACCCACCACATGATGTGTTTGTCCAGCCATGTCCTGGACAGTGTTGTAATGAACACGGCTTATGCCTTTATTAATGTTCAGCTCTTTATTAAAAGATTAATTGGGCAAGGGGCTCAACACGGAGCTCGCCCCTGCTGTTGCAGCTTTCCCGGTAGCCGAAGGGAGAGAAAGCATGCAGAGTCTTTCCTTGAAGTCTTCGTGGCACCCTGGTAGCCAGAGGTGAAGAGGTGTGCAGTCTGTATCTGAAGTCTTGATCAGCAGACCAGCTGCAGCTATCCCCTCTCCTAGTAACACCAGTAAGAGTTGCTCCTTTGCTCCTGCTTCCCATAGCTCAGTCTAGTCCAGTCCTCTGGAGGCTATGGTGACAGGTAAGACATAGACTGGGGATGTGGTTCCCTTTTCCCCAGCCAGCGCACCCATCCAGCCCCCTCCACTGTGCCCAGCCTTCCATTTAGGGGTGTTTTCATCCCCAAAACCCCCTCCTATGATTCCAGTGGTTCCTCTATTTTGCATCCCAGTCCTAGAATGGTAGTGGGGGTGGGGGGTGTAGGTGATTCCCAGGAGCAATTAGCTAATTAACATTTCAATATCAGTACTTAGCTCAATTCAGCAGTGTCCCCATGGGAAGCAGGAAGGTCCTTTTGTTCATAACAGTGTGTCCAGAAGGAGAGATGGTATCCAAAGCTTTGCTGAAATCCAAAAAGATTACATCAACTAGCTTCCCTTGATTAGCTAGGTGGGTTACTGTGTCATAAAAGGAAATCAGATTTGACAAGCGGAGCTGTCTGTCATGGTTGCAGCTGGCCTGTAGCTGCCAGATAAATTTAGTCATATTGGACTCCCAAATTCGACCAGCCTAGAAGTAAAACAAGTCCATGAATAAGGCAGGGATAAGTTAGTTTGTTATATGTAGTAAACATAATTCGCACCATTCCTTGTATGAAATACGTAATATTGGATACTTGTTAGATTATGCTCGTTTGTATTAGAAGCCTCCCCCACCCTCGCAGGCGAGACACTGTTGTATATTAGAACCCAGCCAGGAGATGGGCCATGTCTGGAGAGATCCGGGAACCGGGGGCTGATCACCGCGTAAACAACCCAGGATGGACATCATGGAAATCCTCGGGCAGATACATGTGAATGCAGCCTTCCCGTAAATGTCATCGGGGGATTCAACAACTCCGGACACTGAATTGTTCTTTTGCATCACCAAGAAAGAAAATCTTATTAACATATAGACTCTGAATGGAAGAAAAGACTGACTGCCGAAATCTTGGCCTCAGGCGGAATTTTCCCTATAAAAACCGCTTGTGCCAGGATGGAGGTGTGGACATAGAGGAAACCTCTGCTGAGGCTGACCTCGTTGTTGCACACCCAGAGCCGACCCCGGGCTTGGCTCTGTTCTTTCCTTGTGGCTAGCTAGATAGAATTTGATTGTAAAATAAATATTTTATGTTTTTCATTTTTAATTTGGCTGGACAAATTTTCATTTATAACAAACTTGGTGACCCTGATGCAATCTGGTTTGGGGGTATCTAGGGAGTTCCCTATCCTGGATCCGGGTGGCGCCCTGCTGATTTCAGCGGCTGGACAGGACTGAGGAACTCCACTGAACCAACCAGATTCCAAAAACAGCCAAAAAGACACATTAAGGAAAGGGTATAAACGGGCCCAGAGCTCTCGGAATTCAGAGCTAAGTCTCCGAGGCTGCAGCAGCAATATTTCACTCATAAAATCGACGTGCACGAAGAATCCACGCGGGAAAAGGAGCCGTAAGTATCGCGTGGTTGAGTGGGGCGTGAGTGGATGTGTGTGTGTGAGACGTGACCTTAAGGCAAAGGTAAACAATGTTTGCTTGCCAATCAGAGTGCCTTTGTAAACTGTAAACTATATAGAAGTGTATATAAACTGCCATCTTCTCTGGAATAAACGGAGAACGTAGCATTGATCATATTGGTTGGATGTGCGTTCTGTCCTGTCCAGCTCTTCTGATTTATGAGGTTCTTGGCTTTGTTTAATAATAATAAAATGGTTATAAAAATAATAATACAATTAGAGTAATAAAGTTTAGAGTTAGGACAATTACAAGACAATAAAAAGCAAAGAATTACGGACGTCCGGATGCTCTCGGACACTGAGTCACGAAAAGCATAACTTGTGATCAAAGAAATCACCCTTAAAACAATATACTTGTTGCATATTCATACATCCTTCATGGTTATGCATACATTCTATTCTGAACAAGAAACTCTGTCTGTTGTATGTCAGCTCTTTCCTCTAACCCCACTGGCGCCTTTGAGGCTGAGCAAGGCCTGAAGAAATTAGCTTCTTCTGATAAGAAGCCATAAATTCCTCTCCTTTGGAAGATTTAGGTGTTCCTCAAAGCGAATATCTCATTCCTAAAAAAAAAAAATTCCCCCACATACATAGTCTCTATTTTAACATTATGTTGTAACCTAAAACTACATTTAGCACACTACGTAAGAGAATTAATACAGCATAACTTTCTAACATTACACATATAATATTCATTGTAATATTTGCGAAAAGCCAATCATAAAATATGCATTTTTCACAACTTTCTTACATCTTGATTTGAGGTCAGGTGTTGCCACAGTAACAAGCCTGCCTCTCACCAATGCCCCAGCTACCAAGGCAGTCCAGTGACAAAGATACAAGGGGCATGGGGAAAGAGGACTATGGGAAGAACATATCACAATAACTGTACTGTAGGAATATGCCCCCTGTTGACAGAGTGACCAAATTATCCTTTGTCACCTTAAAAAGGAAAAAAGCCCGAATTTTCCCTCCTCAATTTGGTAAAAAGACACCTCATGGGACTTTTGGGACTTTACCTCAAACCTGGGGCTACCCAATTGGACAGAGGCCAAAATGTCCTGCACAGGTAATTCACTAGAAAACGAAGAGAACAAATGAAAAAAATCGCTTTTGTGGGGTGCTTGCCCCTGGCTCAGTTTTTCTCTGTAAGAGCTTTGTTATTTTGCCTTTCATTAAAACTTCTGTTTCCAACACTGCCTCAGAAGTCATCCTGCTAATTTTATGCCATTCGAGGTACCTGGGTTATCTTGGGTGTGGTGGGTTCTCTGAGAGCTCATAAGACCTGGCTCAAGGAGAAAACTATCACTATACAACAGTAAAACTTCTCTTAACATACACATAATATTAATCTCTTAATTGTGAAACTCAGCCATCGCATTACCTATCTATAACACTGCTGTTGTTGTTTGTTTGCCTTGTTATTCACATACATACTAGTAAAGAACTGTTGTTCCTCTTTCCATATCTTTGCCTGAAAGCCCTTTGATTTCAAAGTTATAATAATGTGGAGGGAAGGGGGTCATATTCTGCATTGCAAGGCAGGTTCCTGCCTTCCTCGTCAGACACCTGTCTTTCAAATCAAGACAATCATTTAGAACAATTTTGCATTGAAGTTTGCACTTTTACCTACTCTTAACTTAGCTGTCAATATGAAAATTCTTTTGAAAATTCACCCTAATAATTTTATTTAAAAGATTAATTAGTTGACAAATTTCTTCAGAATCACTTTACTTTGGAAAATCTTCTAAATAAACTCTTTACTTTGAAAAATAGCAGCTGTTTCATATCAGCAATTTGTTAAAATAACCGCACCTCATTGGTTAATTACAGGGGACTTTGCTTAAAAAACAAACCCCAAAAAAAAAAGCCCTGATATATTCACAGCCAGTTTTGTGAAGCAGATGCTTTAGGAAAGGATATGCATTGCTGGCTGCATAGTACTGGCAGGATTTCTCTATAGTGTTTCTTTAATAATATCACGTTGTCACTGGACTGCCTTGGTAACCAGGACATCTGGGGGGAGGGCAGGCTTGTTACTGTGGCAACATCTGACCTCCAATCAAGATGTAAGAAAGTGATCTCCACCAATGTAGCACAAAGAAGGAGTTGACTGACAGATTTTCAGAGGCTCTGGGGCTATAAAAAGCTCCCAGCACTGTAATTTTTCCTTATTCAGTCTTTTGTTGTCTTTTGTTAAGGTTTAGTCAACCTTTGAAATTTTAAAAGTGAGTGTTATTTCTCCCATGGGGAATGACCCTAATGAAAAAAATCACAGAGGCACTTCGTTAAGTAGCATGGGATGCTGTAGGTTGTGTGCAGTACAAGCCTTATGTGTAAAGTCTTGTGTTTTAGAAAGTCCCTGGGCAAGCTGGGTGTGAAAAATGCTGTTTGTTAATGTGCCAGCTCGTGTGTACCCAAGTGTTTCTGTGCTGCTTATGTGTAGTAGAGGGGAAGAAGAGAGGGAGAAGCAGAACTGAATGGGTATAAGAGGGGTGACATTGTGGTGCATGGATAAAAATTAATCTGAGCTGCTCCTGTGGGACCCCGTGGCTTTAGGCTATGATAGATGAGTAATGCAATGACTGACTCTCACAATTAACAGACAGATATAATGTATATATGTTAGGAGAAGTTTTATAGATTTATAGTTATGTTTTACCCATTGTGTTGTTATCAGGAGGTGGCCTGGGTTTGGGACATTTGGGAAGGTTGGCTTATCACTATGGCACCACCTGACCTCCAATCAAGATTTAAAGAAGTAAAATTCCACCACTGGACAGCAAAGAAGGAGTCAATGGACAGAACTTTGGGAGGGGCTAAAGGGTTGAAAGGCGAAACCTCCATTGTGTGGGTGAGCACATGGTGGGGAAGATCCTTTTTTTAAGTCTCCTGGTGACATAATATTTTCTCTATTCAGTCTTCTGTTGTATTTTTGATAAGGTTTAATAAACCTTTCTGAATTTTTCAAAGTGAGTAACCTCTCTCACAAGGCCCTCTGAAGCCACCAGTACCACCACTGTGGATTTTACATGTTTGCATCATGCTCTGGTCCCCCAGAAAGGTCCAGATGTGACAGTGCAGTAACAAGGTGGGGCTGTGGAAGAGCTGGGCTAGTCAGGACCTTACCCTGTGCTGGGGGCACCCTGCAAGGACACAGCCTCCCACAAGAAATTCATCCCACTGGAGATAGACAAGGGATAGGGCAAGGGACAACCTCTGTCCCCAGAGTGGGGCAGGTGGGACAAGGAGCCTCAGTGCTACTTGTGAGAGATGACTGCTCACTTTAAAAATGTTAAAGGTTTATTAAACCTTAACAAAAATACAACAAAATGACTAAATAAGGAAAAACAGACCTGGAAACCTTACTTATGGCTGCCTACCATGTGGCTGGCTCATCTTCAAAATGGATGCTTTGCCTTTTATATCTCTCACCCCTCCTAGAGCCTTGTCAGTCAACTCCTTCCTTGCTGTCCAGTGGAGAGGTCATTTTCTTAAATTCTGTTTGGAGGTCAGGTGTTACCATAGTAACAAGCCAACCTTCTCAAATTCCTGGATTACCAAGACCATCCCATGATAACCCATACTGGGGGGGGGAATACATTGCAGTAACATAACTCTACACTGCAGTAACATTACTATACATAACATCCCATGTGCCTCACCTGAGCACCCTCTGGAATTCCTGGTGGTCCTGCTCCACCTGCATGGCCAGGTACTGCTCCTTCTGGGCCACCTGCTCCAGCTGGTCCTGCTTCAGCTGCTGCTCCAGCTCAGCCTTCTTCCATGCTTTCTCCAGCTCCCACCGCCGCCATTCCCAGTCTGCGACCTCTTGGTTCCTCTTGGCCCTCAGAGCATCCTGCCCAAGTAGGGGACAGTGCTGGGCTCCCCTCAGGGGAAGCTATGGAAGCTCTTGGCTGTGGCTTTGGCTCTGCCAGCACTGCTCTAGGACATCACCTGGCTCCATGGGCTGGTCCTGCAGACCCCCCACATCCAGGGGCGCTGCCCCTTTGCCATTCTGGGGACAGGGACAGTGGCAGGGTGTCCTAGATTGCAAGGCAAGATGTATTCTATTTGCCATCTCTTAGAGGTGTGGCAGTTATCTTCCGTTAATTGGACAGTTTTCTTGATCTCTTCCACAAACCAATCCTCCCCTAGGAGAGACATCTGCTGTTAATGCCCTATTGAATGTCACTGCGTGACTGATAAAAGTTACAGCATCGCATTGAGAGATGCTCTGCCCAGAGGGAGGAGCCAGGCATTCCTAACTGGATATAATCTGAGTTTTTGGAACACCAGACTCAGCCTTTTCCACTGGGTCTCCAAGATTAACGGCTGGGTTTTTCCACTGGATCTTCAAAGGAGACTACACCCTTCTACAGGATCACTTCTCCCCCTGACAGAACCACATCTGCCACTCCAGGAGGACTGCAGCCATTCCAATTTGGACTGCTACCAACACCCTGACCAAAAGGGTGTCAGGTTGTATTCTGACTCTGTCAGTGGTTCTTCTTTTGTATTATTGCATGTATTTTGTTTTCTTTTTTCCTCCCTTTTCCTAATAAATTGTGTTTCTGACTTGGAGTCTCTCACTGGTTTTGCTCTCAACCCAGAACACAGGGAAGCATGTCACTTGTGCCTGGGCCACTCACCCTCTCTGTCTGCTAGGCCTGGGTGAGCAGGAAGCCACCACACTGAGCTGCAGCTGCCGTGGTGCACTCCTCCATTGCCAATTGAAAGGTACTTACAAAGTGAGGGGAGAACCTCCTGTCGAAGTCGCGCTGAGCCAGGATTCCTCCCTGTCTGGGAGCACTAGTGAAGCCAGCCTGGAAAGAGCAGGGAAAAGACAGGTTTTGCCACCTTTCCTCCTCATTCCACAACTGGGCAGGGGGGAGAGCACACGGACACGCATCATCCCCGACCATGCAGCTCCAGGAGCGCCGTCAGGTGTATCTGCAGGGATCCCACAAATCAGCCACTTACCACCACCGGGGCACCCTCCTGAGCCAGGTACGTGATGGTGGCAGAGGTGAAGTTGAAGTTGAGGCAATATGTGGAATAAATAAATAGACTCCACAACCTGGGGTAGTTATGAAGTGGGTATGTGTTGTCAGCACCCAGCACAGGTGAGATCGCTCTCCAAAAACTTGTGCTCTTGGTAGAACTCCCATTCCTTGGAGGTTCAATTGGTTTCAGAACAGAGGAGGCCTACAATTTTCTTATGTTCCTAAAAGCTATTTGTCAGTTTCTATATTCTTCATTATAAAAACTAAACATTGTGTTGACAAGCAATCAATTATTAGTTAACTGTGGATATTCTCAGTTCAGTCAGAGAGAAAATGGAAAGTTTCTAACCAGGCAGAAGCCTGGGAAATAGTTGGGAAAAAATGTAAATAATAATAAATAATTTTGTTAACTTAAGTGAACTCCAAAAATCTCTGTTTCAAAGTACCCAGCCTTGAGAAGCCGTAGAACCAGGGTGTGGGATACATTGCTTGCTCTGGGAGCTGGATGCTAAGGAATATTGCTGTATTTCATCCCAGGAAGAAAAGTGAGGGGATGGGAATAAGTAGACTGGAACAGGGTAGAGTCAGCTGCTCTTCCACATAACCAAACCCAATATGTAAAATTACAGAATCTCATTAGAGTAATGAGAGTCCAATATGACATCAACATCATAATTAATGCTTCTTTTAACAATGCTGCACTCAGCATGCCTGTGTCTGCCTTTAAAAAATATAAAATAACTAAAAAAACCCACGTCACCGAACCATAGGCTGGACTTGTCTCTCCCACCCTACCCTTCCACGGGCTTTGCTGCAGCCAGGGCAGGCTGTTCCCAGTCTCCAAACAGTGACACAAGCACCTGTCCTGGGCCTGAGAAACTCGAGCTTTTTATAAAGAGACTCGACTTTCTCGGCAAAGCACCTTCCTCGTGCTGACTGTCAGAGGTTAATGCATCCAATCTACACCTTCGCTATATTTTCCTTCCTGCCTGCCAGCTGCTGGCACCCTGGGAACTAGAAAGGACCAGTAACTGTGAGAAGGGAAGACAAAGCCTTGTTGTAGGGCAGAGTGATTTGAGAGAAAAAAACATATAGAGGTGGAAGCTTTTCTGGGCACTGATACCGTAAAAGGGCAAACGGGGCTGGTGCTCTGCCCTCGGTCCCTGTAATTATCACTGAAGAACTGGATGGGCCAAAATCAAAAGACAATGGGGGGCAACGGTGTTGCCTGAGAGACAAATGGGGTAATTAAGAAACAAAAGATGTAGCTAGGTCGTAACATTCCATTGAAATAGTCCAGGAAAAAAAGGTGAAGGAGGTTTGGCTGGGTTTCTGGGTTTGTAAGGAGCCGCTTGCCTGTTTCCCTGAGGCATGAAAGGAACGAGGCATTTGTCCTTACAAGCAAACTGTGGGTCTGCTGGTAGATAAAACTAGCGCTGGGAGATAAAAGAAACAATGGGAAGGATTCCACTGGTTGGTGAATGGGCGAGATTTGTCTTTACAAACTGTAGGTCTGCTGATAAATAAAACTGGATACTGAGAGATTAAAAAACAATGGGAAGAACTATAAATTCCATAAGAATTCAACTGATTGATATAAGGGAAAGACAAAGAGGTGGGGGTGGGGTTTACATTAGAAGGGGATCTTAGATAATCAGGCGTTTCAGGTAGTCTGTACCTCTCAACTATCTCAGGCAAGAAGAAAAGAGAGAAGGAAATGCGGCCGGGAAATTAGGATAAAAAGGAGGCTGCGTTTTGCAGCAATTTGAGAGACCCCACGGAAGATGCCCACGACCTCTCTCTTTATCCGACTAAAGTTACAGGACTCCTCTGTCTCCTTTTCGGACACAGACCTCTGGTGTTTGTGGGTTAATTTTCCTGACAGGCCTGAGCGCTCGGAGCTCAGAACCAGAGCGTGCGGCGCCGAACCACCGGCACAGGCTCCCGCCGGACGCTCTGCCGGCAGCGTGTTGCCACGGCCACTCCTTCGTGCTGTTTACTGCGCTTTTCCTGCAACCCCGCCTAATTCTCTCTTTGGTTCCCGGCCGGCTGGCGGCGGGGGCGGTCGCTGTCCCCTCAGCGCCGCCCTGGCTCGCCGCGGCCGAGCCGCCATTTCCGCGCGGGCGGCCCGCGCCACAGCGCCCCCTGCGGCTGCGGCGGCATCAGCGCAGCCGCGCTGCCCGCCCGCAGCCACCGGCGCCCCTGCTGGCCGTGCCCGGAACTGCAGGGGGGGGAGGGGCTGAGAGGGAGCCGGAGATCGAACTGGGCTTTCTGCGTCTGTCTGGTGCTGCTGCCGATGTTGTTTGCTATAGATGCACATCGTAATACCGGCTTTTCGCAAACGTTAAAATGGATTTTATATGTGTAGTGTCAAAATAACTTTGCTATTGTTATGTGTAGTAAACATAATTCGCGCCATTCCTTGTAAGAAATATGTAACATTGGATACTTGTTAGATTATGCTCGTTTGTATTAGAAGCCCCCCCCTCCCCCCCCACCCTCACAGGCGAGACCTGGCGTATATTGGGAACTGATTTACAAGTAAAAGGATATGGCTCGGCCAGGAGACGGGCCATGTCTGGAGAGATATGGCAACTCCGGACACTGAATTGTTCTTCCTCACCACCAGAAAAGAAAATCTTATTAATCTATGGACTCTGAATGGAAGAAAAGACTGACTGCTGAAATCTTGGCCTCAGGAGGAATTTTCCCTATAAAAACCCGCTTGTGCCAGGATGGAGGTGTGTGGGCATAGGGGAAAAGCTCTCCTGAGGCTGACTCCTTGTCTCACACCCAGGGTTGATCCTCAGGCTCGTCACTGGCTTTTTTTTTTTTCCGTGGCTGGCTAGATAGAATTTGATGGCTAATAAAACTAATTTTATTTTTAATTTGGCTGAATAAATTTTCATTTATAACACTATAAAGATATAGGTTTTATTTCTGCTGTTAATTAAGCTCACACATAGTAGTGAAATAGCTGATATGTTTGTGTTAAAATGCTGCTTGGATGGGATAACATCCAATAAACATATGAAGAAGACACCTGCTACAGATCTGCCAGCTATCTCAGCACTCACCGTCTGAAGACTGTGTGACCACTGAAGATGATGATAAAAAAGGATTAAAGCCACAATCAAAGAATACGCATGTTTTAAAAGGGCAGATCCAACAAGAAGCCATGCTAAACAGTTCTTGGAACATGTAAACTAGTTTGAGGAAAAAGTTTACTCTGCATAAGGGTCTATGACTATACAACAGGGTGATGTAAGGGAAAAGGTATTTAAGCGGTGTCCCTGAAGATAACAGTGCACTCTTGACTGAATGCCAAGATACACCCGGCTGTAACAACCTTTGCTCTATGGTCCTTGTCTCCTATTGCCCTTTATTCAACTGTTAAAATTTTCACAGGAGAGTAGATGTGTTTTTCACATTGTTGTTTGTTTGCCTGGTTATACATATACATACTAGTAAAGAAGTGTATATATATCACTCTTCCCATATCTTTGCCTGAAAGCCCTTTGATTTCAGAGTTAAAATAATTTGGAGGGAAGGGGGTCACATTTTCCATTGCAGGGGAGGTTCCTGCCTTCCTTGGTGGACACCTGGCTTTCAAACCAAGACATCTCCCTTGAAACAGCTTAACTGCAGTCCCTCAGCTCCTTGGTTCCCATTCTCTGGTTTGGCTGGGCTATTCCTATGATACAGCATTGCAGAATGGGAGGTGGGACAAGCCAGACACCTGGCAGATCTGGAGCTGGAGTGGCTTTTCCTAGACTGAGTGGATTTTTAACTGCTTTGGGTTATGACTGAGAACTGAGGCCGTCAGACATGCAACTCCCAGGGGTCCATTCATGTCTGCAGAACGAAGGGCTCAGCACCCATCCTGGGGAGGACTGGCCATCCCTAGCCCTGGGCTGTGGCAAACCTGGTGCCGTGTAACCCAACCCGGCTTCTCCCTGGGGAGGGCCTCCTCCCTCCTGTCCAACCAGCTGCTGAGTGAACTGGGTGCTGAACCTCCACCAGGAGGAAGAGGAGGGACAAACAGGGTGAGACTGGCTATGCAGGGACCCAGGAGTGGGATGCAGGGTTGGGAGAGGAACAGTCTGGGGGAAACATTTTTTCCCTCTTGCAAACATAATTTTCAGGCTGGATGATTGCATCCTATAGGCAAAGCTCTGAGTCATTCTTTGGGGAATTTAATTCACCCTCTGCAAACCAGCCACAGAGCTGCTTGTTAAGGGCTTTATTGGGCAAAGTTGGCTCCAGCGGGAGAGGAAGGAAATCCCACCCCATTCCCAGGGAAGAGAGCTCGCAGTGTCTTGCTCTGGACCTTCTTCAGCTGCAGCAGGAGTGTCATGGTGCAGAGGGTCTGTAGCCTGGTTCTGTGGGCCCAGCAAAACCTCCCTGTGTCCAGGCAGGGAGCAGGGGGCCAGCTGGATGTGCCAGCACCCCTGTGCTGTCAGGATTCTTGAGGCAGGGCATGAAGGAGGGCTCGAACTCATAGGGTGCAGGCAGCCCATCTCCTGGCCTCCCTCAGCCCCAGTGCCGGAGTTTAGCTCGGCTCTCCTTGGAGTGGCCCTCGGGTGTTGGCGCTGCCAAGGACAGGAGGTTCTCGGGCTCCAGGATGAACATGCCATACAGGTTCCAGAGCAGCATGGCCAGGAGCGGCAGGAAGGTCATACTGAAGCCGAAGACACGGAAGGAGCGGCCGATGGCGTAGGACATCCAGAAAATCAATCTGGAGAAGGCAGAGGGTGTGGGCTCAGCCAAGGTGATGCTGTGGGGCTGGCACTCATTGGTTCTGACCAGTGAGGATTCCCCAGGCATGGCTGCCGTAGGAAGAGGAACCCTTCCTGGCTTTGGGGAGCTGCGTGAGATGCTGCCACAGTGGGAGTTTGCTCCAAGGCACGGCGCTGGCTGGCACTGACAGAGCCCACAGCAGCCTGGGGTGAAGGAGCCACTTACCGGGAGATGGCGAAGAGCCCTGTAAGCAGTGGGATGAGCTTGAGGAGCTCCTGTGGGAGATAGGTGGCCAGCACGGCCATGTTGAAGAAGTAGAGAATGAAGAGGTGGACAGACTGGGAGACGTAAGTGCGGTGGATCTCCACCTCCCGGTGGAGCTCTCCAAAGGGCTCCAGGGCGGAGGAGCAGAGGCGGGAGATGCCGCTGACGATCATTCCTGAGGGACAGAGAGAGAGGCTCAGTGGATGCCCAGAGAAGCCACGGTGGGGTTTGGGTAGCACCAGAAGGGGAGAAAATCTCCATTTGCTGCTCCTGGTGGGAGCAACAGAGCCACAAAGAGCTCAGCCCCAGCTCTGCTCCTGCAGCCCCAGGGCTCATGCAGCCCAGAGCAGGAGCAAAGCACCCATACCCAAGCCCATGGCTCACCCAGCACGATGGGGAAGGTGGCAAAGGTGGCACAGCGCAGTGTGTAGACCAGGCGGGCGCTGATGGTGGGCAGCAGTGGGGCATCGAAGGGCATGAAGATGTAGGCACCATAGATGAGGCAAGGGCAGAGGAGAAGGGCCCCTGCCACTGATGCCACAGCCTTGAGATTATCAGTGCCACAGTCCCTGGCACACGGGCACCGTGACCCCTCAGCCAGGGGTTTGGCCATGGGTCCTTCAAAGCCCAGTGGGTTCCGGCAGCGTGAGGGGCTGAGGGGAAGGAAGACCTGCTTGTGGTGGAGGCTGCTGGGTCTGTCACTGGGGGGGACACTGGGGGGAACATCCCCCCTGCTCTCCTCTCGGGGCCATGGGGTCGGGTGCTGCTTCTGCTTGATGGGGCTCTGCTCGATGCACTGCGGGTCGATGGGCACAAAGACGTGGGCTGCCATCACGGGCAGCCGGGGCACTTCCTCATCTTCGGCCTCGACTGTGGGGCAGGTGGGAACAGCTTCCTCTGGGTCTTCATGGCCCCCCTCAGGACTCGAGCGCCTCTTTGTCTCTACGACCTCCGACTGGCCCCAGGCACTGTGCTGACTCTGGTCCCATGGCAGGGTGGCATCAGGGTCCCCCTGGTGCTCACCTGGGGCTGGTGGCACCTTGGCCAGGGCTACCTTCCCCAGCTCCAGGAGAGCCACCTCCTCGGAGGGCTGGACAGGGTCTGCAGTAGCCATGAGTGTCCAGTTCCACACTGCCAGGGATGGGGGCTGGTAACACTGCTGCCTGCACTTGTGATGTTCAGAGGGGATAAAGTTCCTGTCCTTTCTGCTTTCACCCTGGACCAGGAGAAAGGAGACAGATAAATTTTCATCAGAAGTTAGAGGTTTGGGGTCACGTGCACAGCACCAGTTACAAAGTGGGAGCAAACTGGAACCTCTGGAGCCCCCACCACCCACCTGTCCTTGCACTAGGAGGGGAAAGCAGTGCCTGATGTCCCTGTGCTCTAGCCCCTGGCAGCAAGGTCAGGTACTGTCCTGGGAGGGGTGAACCCTGGAGGTGCAGGTCTGGCTGCAAAACGGGGCCACCTAGGAATTGCTTCAACATCCTGGGGGTTCTAGCTGCGCACAGCCCGGCAGATACAACTGGCTCCTCGGTGGATCTCTCCTGGGCCAGGACCAGCCAAGTCCTGGGGAGAGGTGACCTAGCTGCTTCCCAGAACCATGGCTACAGCTGGCACGAGCCAGGTTTGCTGCCTCTTGTAGCTGAGACTGATGTGGGGTGGGCAAAAGGGGCTGCTGGGTGCCCTTCCATGGATGCAGGAGGTACAGGCAGAGCTCCCATGTTGTTACCCTTTAGGGGAACCTTGTCTCTTGGCCCGTCCTGAGTGTCCCGCCTGTCTCCTGCAATTAACATTTCTCCTTCACTCCTCTCAGCACATTGATCCCTGCACCCTCAGGAGCCTTGGCCTGGCACAGGTATGGGGAAACTGAGGCACAGAGCCGCTTGGGACTTCCTCCGCGATCCACACACGGAACTAGGGCTGAAACAGCCTCCTAGGCTTCCCGCACCTCCAGCGCCCGGTCCCGCAGTCCAGCCCCTCTCGCAGCCCCCAGCCCCGCTTCCCCCGTGGCAGCGCCTCCCCTCGCTGCAGCACTCACTCGGGCTCAGGCGGGGGACCATGGGGGCAGCTCTGCGGGACCCTGCGGGATTCCAGCGCTCTCCCGGCCGCCTCCGCACCGCAAACCTGCCGAACCGGCTCAGGTGGGGCGGGCGGAGGGGCGGACACTCCTCCCGTCCCAGCCCGGCCGTGGCCGCGGGGGCTCGGCGGAGCGGACGGGCCGAGCCCCGGCGCTGCCCCCCGCGGCAGGCAGGGGACCCCCGGCTCCCTGTGCGGGCCGCTCTGGGTTAAAAGCTAAGTTAAAGAGCTGTCTAAACACACAGAGAGTTTAAAAAGGGGACAGACAAGTCAGCCCTTGTTCATTCTGCAGGGGTGCGAGGTGGAGCTTTCCACAAATCAAGCGCACCAACGGTAACACGAAGTTACACCTTTTATACAGTAAAATTTACATTAACCCGTCTAATAGACATCCCCGCCCACCTAAAGAACATTTATGTAGTGTAACCTAACACAATGCTTGAAATACAAAGTAGTTTTATTTTATTGAGCAACTTTTCTTACAGAAGTTATGTGACAGCACAGTTACGTTTACAGAAAGGGAGAAGGCTCAGCTTGAAGACACCACTGGGGGAGCCGCGGCCCCACAGGACCCGCCCGGATGCCTGGCCGGTCCCTCGGGATCCCACAGCGCGGGGAGGGATTCCTGCGCCGTTCCCCCCGCTCCCAGCCCCACAGCCAGGCGGGGTGCTCTGGTGCAGCGCTCGACCCGGGCAGGGGAGCCCCGGCAGCAGGCCCGCCCCGGCACCGGGCCCGCCCGCCTGAGGCGGCCGCCGCCATGTTGCCAGCACTAAGTGCGGGCCTCTCGCGCGGGCTGGCTCTCGCGAGACCAGGTCGCCCCCGCCGCCGCCCTGCCCGCCCGCCCGGCGCAGCCGCGGGAAATCTCGCGAGAGCAGCGAGGGCCAGGGGGCAGCCATGGCGGCCGAGCGGGCCCGGGGGCGGCGGCGGCGGCGGCGCGGGTGGTGCTGAGGGGCCGCGGGGCCGGGCCGGGCCCGCCGCGGGCGCCATGAGCCAGGGTGGTGTGGCCGCCGGCGAGAGCGGCGAGCCGGAGGCCAAGGTGCTGCACACCAAGCGGCTGTACCGGTGAGCAGAGGGGCCAGAGGGGATGCAGTGGCCGAGAAGGGGAGCGGGCTGGCGGACACCGGGGGGAGCCGGTGTCGGGAAGGGGCCGGGGCGGCTCCAGGTGAGGCTGGGGAGGGCCGGCGTGGAGGGGATCGGGGGGTTACGCAGGGAGACGGGGAAGGATCTGGGGACGGAGGGTAACTGGGGGTGCCCGAGGAGAGCAGAGGGAGAACGGGGCCGGGCAGCGTCCGGCGCGGACAGGGGGTGACGGCAGCGAAGGGGATTGGGGCGGGGGAGCTTGGGCGAGCCTGGCGAAGGGCAGGGTGAAGGAGGTGGCGAGATATAGGGAAGATGGGAGGAAAGGAGATGGGGGAGTTGTCAGGGAAGGGTTCGGGGGGAAGGAGATGGTGGAATCGAGGTAACAGCAGGGATTGATGGGGTGGGGGGGGCTCCTGAATCCGAGGGAGATTGGGAGAACGAGGGCGAAAGGAATCGGAGGGATACTCAGAGAAGATGGGGAAAGGAGATTATGGAATTTAGGGAAGACTGAAGTGAAGTTGTAGGGAAAACTAGGGAAAGGATGCAGTGCAAAGGGAGGGAAGAAGGAGGAGGTTTAGGGAAGACCAGGGAAAGGGAATGTGGGGAAGGGAATTGTATGAGATCCAGAAGGGATAAGCAACACATTGAGGGGCTCCACTGGGGAAAAGGAGTCTGGTGGCTCCAGGGCAGATGAGTCAGACCAAGGGACTGTGGGGGAAGGAGCTGTGGGAGATCCAGGCAAGATGAGGGAAGCAGATAGGTGGGAGAGCAGGAAGGGGGTAAGGGGAGACCCAAGATGATGAGTAAAGACATGGGATGTGGAAAAAGGGATTCTGTGGGATTCAGGGAGAATGATGAAGGCTGAGTGGAAAGGAGTTGTTGGTATACAATGGGATAAGTGTGAGATGTGGGGTCATCCAGAGAGAGAGGGGTTGGAGAGGGTGTCCCTGGCTTTGGCAGTATGCAAGGATTATGTGAGAAGTGCTGGAGAAGAGGGTGTGATGAGCAGGAGTGTGAGCCAGGACACTCTGCTATTGTGTGGAGGGCAGGACAGCTCCAGCTGCAGATCTTTCCAGTTAAGCACTCCCTGGGACTCTGGTCCCACATTTCTACACCATGCATTGGAAATGGCATCAGAGAACAGGACTGGGACACTCCTGCTGGCCTTGGTGAGCTCAGGCCCCCTCTGCTCTGCTCCTGACCTGTTTTGTGAGGGCAGCCCAGAAATTGTTCCCTTCTGGCTCAGATCCACAGGAGTTCCAGCAGCAACTCTGGGTCTCAAAGATGAGCAGAGTGTTGGAGACAAGAGATGAATTTTACATGAGGGTCCATTTCTTTTTGTCTTGATGACATCGGCTGTGTCCTTGCACTTTGTGGGACCTCACTGCCCGCCTCTACAGCAGGGCAGGGTTTTGCCTCCTGCTGGGGCAGTGGCAGGATCTGTGCCTTGGAATCCACACCAGTAACTGCAGGTTTGGATGGTGGTTATTTCTCTGTTTCCAGTGTGCTCGGTGCAAGCACATTCCTGCACTTTGGAGGTTCAGTGGGTTGCTTTTCTTGGTGTATGGTCAGAAGTGGGACCCAGTGTGATGGAGGTATGGGCTGCACAGTCCTGCCCAGAGCACCCCGGGCTGTGGGGCTCTGTGTCTGCTGCTGCCACGCTGAGACACCTGCAGTGATCTCCACCACGTCAGCTGGAGGCTGAGCTGGAGCAGCAGAGCACTGTGCCTGCCCAAGGAGTGCAGGACAGGGCTGGAGAGGATGTGTAGGACATGTGTGCTTCTGCCTTTGTTGAAACCCTCCTTGTGTTGTTCAACACCGGTTTTGCTTTGTTTTCTTGGTGCTGCTCAGCTCATCTGTCAAGTGTAACTTCACGTTCTGCTGCAGCCAGTGAGAATGGCCTGTGGCCAGATGAGGAATTGTCATCCCTGCAAGGGAAGGGTTTTTTTCTGTTTGAATTTTTGTAGCAGAATAAGGCGTGTGGTTGCTCTAGAAAGTTCTTACAGGACAAAAAGAAGCACCCTCCTCCTGCAGGGACAGCTCTTCTTTAGCGGGGAGGAAGCATTGTGATTTTAGTGCAGGATTTATAGTACCTGCAGTGGCCACAAATTTCCATCCTCGTAGCTGACAGTTCTCTGAGCAGATTCCCACCTTAACAGTCTCCTGTCAGTTCTCTGATCCAGCCTGAAGTGGGAGTTTCGTGCCTGTTGTGTGGTGGCTGTGGCCTGAGAGCTCATGACTGTCCCACTAAGTGGCACCTTTGAGTCACAGATGCATGAATGCCACAGTCCCAGCTCTAAACTTCGATCATGGGATCAGCGTGTTGTCAGCATGTGGGAGCTGAGCTCAGGTCTCCAAGGTCCTTGGCAGCATGTTGGCTGTCAGAGTGTCCTTTCAGAGATGAGGGTGCCCATTGCTACCCATAGGGTACTCTGATCTTTTCCAAGTCTTCCTAGATTGAGAGTTCCCAAGTTTCACCTTGAAATGTGGCAACTTTTTATCATGGGTGCACTTGTACAATGCTTGTTGTAGCGCAAGGTGACCAGGTTTATTTTACAGGTTTCTGGGTAACCATTAGCTCGAGGACTCAGTGTTGCTGTTGTGTGAAGGCTGTTCCAGACAGTGTACTGACACATGCCAGAGCACAGCTAAATGACTTGCAGGTCTTTTCTCTTAAAAATGTCTTACACCTCAGATACTGTGGCTCTTAGTGATGTCCTAAATAAAGAAACAGAGGGGACAAATAACTCCCTGCTGTCCTGCTCCGTCCCAGACTGTTAATTGCATGGAGGAAAAGGGACAGATCAGTGTCTGTATGGCCTGAGAAGACTTGGCATTGGCCTGTTTCCACCCTGCTTGGCACCATGTGCTGTATTTGTTTCTTTTAATAGACTGGCATCTGATGTGCCTCCTTTGTGGCTCTGATATGCTGTCTGAAAGCCATGTTTAAACACAGCAGGTAGAAAAATGGGTCCTGGGACAGGATTTGTGCTCTTAACTGCTAGGGAAAGTTCAACCCGTGGTCTTGGGCCAGCGAGGGCACAGATGCTAAAGTGCATTTCCAGCAGTGCATGGCCCATAGCTGCTGTGTTGGTGTTTCCCAGCATTTCTGGAGTGAGGTTGGCTCCTGTCCCTTTTGTCCTCACCGAGTCCTCTTTCTTCAGCACCACAGATGTGGGATCCTGGCAGGGAATCACCAGCTGTCAGATTCTGCTTGACTCCTGCCTCCTTCTCTTCCAGCAGCACCATAGGGCCTGTGTGGATGTGGACAAGGCAGTGTTTCAGCTGAGGCCTCCCTTAGGGCTGATGAGCCACATCCCAGTGTGTCAGCCTTGCTGCTCTCATGTCATGAATTCTGTTTCTTTACAAACACTGAAAGAACAGCAGAAATACCAAGTGTGTGCCTGTGCCCATCCATGGGCTGTTGTAGAAAATTAGGTTGTATGGCAGATGTCCTCCGGGCCACCTTGAGGGGAAGGTGATGTTCTTCTGTCCCCAGAAGAAAACTTTTCTGTACTTCTCATTTGGCAGGCCACTGGGATCATTTGCCACATTGTCATGGACACGTGCGCTTGTTTGCAGACGCACACAGCTGAGATTTGTTGCCCACAGAATGTTATTTTACAGCTGCTTTACTGCTTATGTAGGAATCAACTATTGTAGTTTTCCTCTGGCTCTCTCTGGAAATCAAATGAACCAGCAGTTCTGCTTTCCTCTGGTCACCCTTTGCAGAGGAAGCCAGTCAGCTCCTGGTGAGCTGGAAGGGACTCTGAGAGCCACAGCTAGGACAGCAGTCCGAGGCTGCAGTAAGGAGAGGTGCATTGCTTGTGCTTTGTGGGGTTCTGTTGTGGGGAAGCTAAACTGGGGGCTTTTTGGATTGTCCTAACCTCAGTATGAGCTTGCATGGATGCTGCACACTCAGTGCCTGTTACCTGTAAACCAAAATGTGTTTTACTTGCTTCTTTATTGCTATGAGGGTACGAAGCTGTCAGAGTTTGCAAACACCTTTCAGGCCACGTGAGAAAGAGGGCAGTGAGCAGGAGGGGCTGATTGTCAAGAATGTAACAGGATGTTTTGTGTGATTCTTACTATCTCCTTGGTTTTCTTCATGATTATTCAGTAAGAAGCTGGTTCAAGTCTATGGTGTTCCGCTTTCCCAAGGCGTTGCATGAGATACGTCTATTCCCCACGCTTCCCTTTTCATCTCAGTTTCTGTGGTTACTGGAAACAAGTGAGATTTCTTTACCTTGAGTGAGAGGCTTTCTGTCCCAGGAGATGGGACATTTTCTCTCTGAGCTCTGGAATGTCCTGGGTCTTTTTTCAGGGAGGTTCCTTTGGGTGTAGTGAGTTTGTGAAGAGAGATTTGCTTCGCTGGGAAGGTGCTGGCATAGGAAACTGTCGGTTACTTTGCAGTAACATCTTTAGTTTTCAAGGAAGTGGTGGTGGTTTCAGCCTCCCAGAACATGGGCCTGCAGGCATTGGTTTGGGGGTGCCCTGTGCTCCGTTTGTCCACCATCTGTGCAGGAGCAGCAGGCTGTCACTGCGTGGTGCTCTGAGTGTGTTGGGGGGATTCCTGACGTGCAGGTAATGGGGATTTCGGGAGGGGGAGCAGACTGGCTGCAGCACTTCTCTGCTCTGCTTGGCAGGAGTTTGCTCTGCTCCTGCTTTTTTTTTTGTTCACAGCGCATTGCAATTGTCTTCAGCTCCTTGCTCCAACAGCTCTTGGTGGGACAGGAATTGGAGCAAATGAGGCGTGACAATGGGTGGGGTGGATATGAAGCTGAGGGGAGAACAAGGACCACTGGGGTTTGGTAGCTGATGGTTTGGGAGGTGTACTGCTTAAAGAAGAGCTGGAGAAAGTTAACTTCAGGAGTGGGTTTGGTGCCCTGGGATACAGGTGGAGCAAAGGCAGAGGCTGGAGGTGACCTCTTGTGTAGGAAGGGTTGACAGTTATTGTGCTGTATCCAGCTGTCCCTGAGCTGTTGGTGAGGTTTAGCACTAATGGTGCTGAAAGTCCCTAGGTTTGTTTTATTGCAATGTTCAGAATTGCGGTGTGATTTGTTCACATCTACACACGTCTGAGTGCTTGAGATTTACACACAGTATGGGATTCTTCCTCCAGAAGGAGGGTCTTGGGCAATGATTCACCAAAGTACTTTTTTGCATGGCTCAGAGGTTTGGAAGTTGCTCACTCTGCCTTTTGGGGGAGAAAACCTTGGAACAAATTTCCTCTTTTAGGCTGGGTTTGAATATCTGTTACCTGTCACGGAGGAAACTTTAGGGGTTCAACCAGTGGGTCCTTGTAACAAAGATGGGGAAGTTTTGGCAAATGAGAAACTTACGTTGCCTTCTTTCATAGGCAGATTGGTAAGAAAACAGGAATTGGTTGAGGTTTGATTCTTACACTATTAAAACTTAGCCCATCAAAATAGTAGTTTTTAGAATTCAATCAATTTTTTTAAATCACAGAGTTGAAGACATTTAAATTAATCTGAGTGTAGGTATAGCAGATTTAATTGCTGAGGTTGCCAACATGTCCAGAGACATTTCTGATTTTTCAGCTGTAGAAATAACTGACATAATTCATCAGACAGGCAGCAGTAAGTGGTGATTAAACCACTGTTCTGCAGAAAAATGCCTATAATATGTGTAACTCTGCTTTTTTCTGTGTTCCATAACTTTGTTCAACTAGAGTGCAAAAAGGAGATCAGTGGCTGTGGTGTGATACAGGGCAGTGCGCTGACAGTGGAACTAAATAGGCCAGTGTGGTTCTTTGCAGACACCTCCTATCTGCAGTGATCCCAGGTGACCTTCTCTCCTGAAACTCTTGGCTCTGTGTTCTCATGCAGGGCAGTGGTTGAGGCTGTGCACCGGCTGGATCTCATCCTTGGCAATAAGGCAGCTTATCAGGATGTGTTCAAGCCAGAGAACATCAGCTTGAGGAACAAGTAAGTTGGGCAGCATGCTTGTGTTTTGTGTCTGTATGGGGAAAATCCGCGTGAAGCAACACATGGAGCTATTGAATCTGCAGTTTTATTGTTTATTTGGTTTGTAGTGCACCTGTTAAGCTGGGATCCTTCTAGGTTTTGGAAGCAGAAACTGGATTTCAGACCTGTATTTGAGCTGTGCAGTCATGGCTTTCCTGGATGTCATTGATAGAAATAAATTGTCTTTTTGTTGGCCAGTTGTTTCCTAGTACTAAAAACTGTGGGGCAGAAATTTCTTACATGTGTGTAAAATCTTTTATCAGGGGTAGGGGTTGCTGAGCAAGGAGGATTATTCTTCTTATTTTTTTTTAAGCTGTCAAGCCAGTTCTTGTCATTACTGCACTTCAGGAAGTCACTGACGGCCAGCTGAGCCCAGAGGGTTGAAGTATGTGGCTTTTCCTGGTGCTCTTGTGTGGGAGTGATCCAGGCTGTACCATCACCAGATGGCCTGGCTCAGCCATTGTAATGGATACAGATTTTCCTCTTCTGTGCTTCTGTAGTGGCAGCTGTGTTTGAGGCTGCAGGGGCTCACTGAGAATGCTCTGCTCTCTGTCCCAGGCTGCGGGAGCTGTGCGTGAAGCTGATGTTCCTGCATCCAGTGGATTATGGAAGAAAAGCAGAAGAACTACTTTGGAGAAAGGTTTACTATGAAGTTATCCAGCTCATTAAAACAAATAAAAAGGCAGGTATCTATGGCTCTGGCATGAGAAGGTCTCTAGCTGTGCAGTGGATGAGGCAAAGTTTAAAGCTTCATTTGCTTGGAGAAGCTGTGGTCTGAGCCCAGAGTGGGGAGCTGGGCACTCTCAAATTCCTGTGGAGCTGCCTTGTGCCTTTGTCTGGCAGTGAGCAATTAAGCACTAACCTGCCATTGCAGAGGGCATTTCAACAGAATTTGCTTATTTTTTCTGTTCCCCTTTTCATAAGACAGATTTCTCCAGGTAGAGTGATTGTTTTAAGAGTCTTTATCAGTGCTGATTGTTTTTACCAAAGTTGATCACTGGAAGACCCTCAGTGCTCTTTGATGCCATGAGCTCTCCTGGCTTTCCAGGGGTCTGAGTGCATTTAAGGTGTTCTAAACAGATACTTTGATTTTATTTATTTGTTTTTACAATTATTTCTCCTTGATGTTGACCCTTAGTAAATGCTACTAGGGGGAACACTGTTGAGCAGGAGGAGGTACAGAGCTGTGCAAAGCCAATTAGAGTTGAGCTACCACTGTCTTGCTTCATTCAGTAGAGCTAAGTGTAAAGTGTGCCCCGAGCTGCATTAACATGCTCCTTTTCCTTCTCCCAGCACATCCACAGCCGCAGCACCCTGGAGTGCGCGTACCGGACTCACCTGGTGGCTGGCATAGGCTTCTACCAGCACCTCCTGCTCTACATCCAGTCCCATTACCAGCTGGAGTTGCAGTGCTGCATCGACTGGACACACGTGACGGACCCTCTCATAGGTTTGTGCTCAAGGTGTTTGGTTCATGGGCAAGGCTGAATCCCCCACAGGTGACATCTCTTCACAGCATTCAAGATAATTTTTTTTTCCCTGATTAGCAAGGTCTCTGTTTAGAACAGACTGTCCTGCTTTCTTTTCCGTGGCACTTTTTCTTTTAAATAATACTAAATTAGGGAAGAAAGAAGGGCTTCTAATAGAAAGAAAACAGTGTGAGAAAATTCTTTAGTAAAAGTGTCTGGTGATGCCAGATTTTTATGGAAAACTGAAGAGTACTGCTGGCTGTATAGAATGTTTTTAAAAGCTTAGTTAAAGCAGACAAACAGGGGTATAGGTTCTTGAAATCAACAGATTTCTGTCAGTACATCCTGTTCACTAGATGTAAGACTCTTCCTCCTTTTGGTGCTTCTTCTGTCTGTGCTCTTTTTACTGTGTGGCTTTTGAATCTTGGGCTGGGAACACAGGAGGGCCCCGTAGGTCATGTTAACTGGCCTGTGTGACCTCTGCATGGCCTTAGGTGCAGGGAAATCTGAGCTATTGAAACTGTGAGCTGTATTAGCAAAGGTTTAACTGGTGTGCTTAAAGTTGGCAGGGGACAGGGCAGCAGCACCTGGCTAAGCGAAGTTAGTGTGTCTTCAGCAAAAGAAGGTTTTACTTGCTGGGATCCTGCTCTTAGGTCTGGGAAGTGGTGGTATCACTACTGGCTTCAAAATATTGGCTTAAAAGGCAGATATTCTTGGCAAGTGTTGCTTTTAGAAATCTATCTCAGTACTGCAGAATTAATAAAGCCTCAATGTGCACATTCCAGGTGGATTTATACCCTGAGGGGTGATTGCATATGAAGGGCTCCCCTTGTTCAGGTTTCTTGCTGTGTTTGGGCTCTTCATTTAAAAAGATGCTGCAGGTGAGCACACTGAAGAGTAGAGAAGTAACTTTTGCCTATCCAGAAAAGATGGATCTGAAAGGATCTCGTATAAACCACAGATGGAGGTGGGCTCAGCTTTATGGTTATATGAATGGGAGCAAGAGGATTTAGAGCAAAAAAAGGGAGGGCCAGTTCAACAGTGTATGTGGTTTGAAGGCTGTGTATTTGTACAGTGTGGCTTGTACAATGCCTCTTGGTAAGTGGGAACAGCTCCTCACCGGTCACTGCAGCCTCCAGATTTCACGTCCACCCTTTTAGCCTCAGTCTGGAGGGAAGCAGAGTGCAGAATGGGTCAGTCTTCAAAATCTTCTTTGGGATTCCTGCTTGAGGGAACTTCCTCTTCCAGCTGGTGTGAGTCCTTGGCAGCAGGAGGGCTGAGGCCAGCCTGGTGGCCCAGCGGCAGCGGGTGCTCTCCGGAGGGGACTTGCAGCAGCCTTTGCTTCCTGGTCTTTGGCTGAGCTGTGGCCTGGATGTGCTCTGCCCAGGAACTGAGTCACATGTGATGACTTCAGTTAGTTCAGATCAGCTGGCTGCAGCCTTCCTCTCTTGCTCTTGTCACTTTTCACTGCCTGAATTGCTCTTATATTATAAATTTAGTATAGAATAGACAAGATTATTTCAGTGGGAAGGGACCTCTGATTGTCCAGTCCAACTGCCTGAGCAACTCAGGGCTGATCAGGAGTTAAAACGGATTGTCACAGACATTGTCCAAATGCCTCTTAAACACTGACAGGTCTGGGGCATTGACCAGCTCTCTAGGAAACCCATTCCAGGGTGTGACCACCATCTGGTAAGGAGAGGCTTCCTCATGTCCAATCTAAACCTCCTCTGATGCATCTTTGAACCATTTCCATGCGTCCTATCACTGGATGCCAAGAAGAGACCGGCACCTTCCCCTCCTTAGGAAGCTGCAGAGAGCAGTGAGGTATCTTCTCCAGCTTGGACAAGCCTGAAGCCTGTGGCCTCTCTTCCCAGGCTGTGCCTTCAGCCCTGTCACCAGCTCAGTTGCCCTTCTGAACCCACTGCAAAGGCATTGTTGTCCAGAGGCAGTTCTCCCTAACTGACTTTGGCTGCCCTGCCTACAGCACAGATTTCTGTCCTAGTTTTTGCGTGTTTGATTTCTCCCCTTTTTGGTTGGTCAGTCCTAAGTTTCCATCTTGGTCCTGAGATAATGAGTTTGTTTCTGTGTTCAGTGTTGGAGAGGGTCTGTTCCTGTTGTGTGTTGGTGTCCAGAGCCAGTGCTCAGAGTTTGTTCTGGCTTCCAGGGGTGTGGTCCTGCTCCTCATAAAGGCCTCATCAGCCATGGTAATGAGATCAGCTGTATTACTTGCGTTCAGTGTGATCTCAGTGCGTTAATGTGATCTCAGATCATATATGCAGGAATTGGCCTTTGTCCTGTCATGGGAGGGCAGATGGAGCCAGATCTCTGTGGCAGACCTTACAGACATGGTGACAGTCATTTATTTCAGTGACTGGTGATGGTGCAGTGACACACACTGCCAATCACGAGAGAATCCAGGGCGGAGTGGATGAACAGCAGAGTCTGGAAGTATTTTTCTGAATTTATTTTCTACATTTTGAGCAATTTTCCACATTTTTCTGCGTTTATTTTCTGCATTTTGACAAGAGTGACCCAGTGCTGCTCTACAAGATGGCACAGCTGGCAGTGAGGTGTGACCGTCGGGGATTTGATTTGGGTGTCTTGGGCAGAGGCATGGGTGGCTTGGGTGTCTTCTCAGCAGCCTCTACCCAGTGCTCTGAGTGACTGTGTATTTGCTCGTAGGCTGCAAGAAACCCGTGTCTGCATCAGAGAAGGAGATGGAGTGGGCACAGATGGCCTGTCACCGATGTCTGGTTTATCTGGGAGATCTGGGTAAGGACAGCATTTTCTCTCAGGGCAGCCTTTAAAATGGCAAAAAGATGCTGCCTGTGTCCAGCACGTGAGGCTGTCACTGTTGGTCACCAGCCAAGGTTACTTGCACGTTCTATTTCCCTCTGACACCTTTGTCACAGACTGGGATAAGCTGAAATCCTCATGGTTAAACGGCTCCAAGTTGCAGGATCTTTGTATTTGGTCAGGTAGATGAGGAATTTGCTGCTGCTAAGCAGCTGTAGCTATGGCTGTGGAGTGGAAGCCTTTGCTTTTATTTATGTTGTTTTGACAGTACGAGGGATCAAAGAGAGTTCAGTTCAGACTGCTTAGTTGTGACTTACAAAGCCACTTCCATCAGCACCAGTGGGACTGAAAATCAGATTTAGGCAATATTGCATCAGTCCAGAGTTTTGCCACTGCAAAGCCCCAGTGTCATTGTGCTTGGCTGTGTGGCATCCTTTTTATAGCAGGCATGACTGTCCCACAGTCACGACCTCCTGAAGTGTGTGGTAAGCGTGTCAGCTTCTTGATTGTGAGCATGTGGGAGTAAAGGCAGGGGAAAACAGCTGTGTGGAAAGCAGCTCTTGGAAGTGTGGTGCAGGTACACATGTCTGATGCTGCAGCTTCCAAGCTGGTGAAAGCTGTTTGGCATTAGTGTTGCATATGAGTCAGCCTAAGAATGGCATTGCAAATAAATCTCTTGAGGGGGTAGTAGGAATGACTTACCTGAGTGGTGGGAGAGAAATATGCTCACCTTTTCACAGTGCTGTCACCCAAGGTTTCCAAAATGCCTGTCAAAAAAAAAAAAAAAAAAAAAAAAAAGGTGAGGGAGAAAATAAATGAATAAAGTTCAGTCTAGCCACAGGTATTTTATTCAGTCAGCTGACTTGATTTCACACCCTGCTGTACTAGAATCTAGTCTGAGGTACAGGAAAATGGAACACAATTCTGACCTACTTCAGGAATAAATGAATCAGCACTTAACACATGGAGCAGAAGAAAATTTTCCTTTTGTTCATGTGATGCTGCAAGAGTGGCAGACTCTGCCCTTGGCTGGAAAGGGCAGGAGTTGTGGTGTGTGGTGTGAACAGGTGAAAGAAAAGTGTTTCAGACAAACCTGGCAAACCCTGTGTGTTTCAGTGTTTGCCAAGAGCAGTTCTTTGGTGGATTTGTTGACTTGGCCAGTATTTCAAGTTTTGTGGCATTTTTAATAGGGAAACTGTGCTGCTCTGCAGCAGATGCTGCCTTTGGGTTTGTGATGCATGGTGTGTGGTTTCCTTTCAGCTCGCTATCAGAATGAGCTGGCAGGTGTGGACACGGAGCTGCTGGCTGAGAGATTTTACTATCAAGCCCTTTCTGTTGCACCACAAGTTGGTGAGTGACTTACCATGAATTTATAGTTGTTAAAATAATGTTGCTGTGATATAAGAACAATGTAGTGCTACACTGGTTAGGTTTATATCCTGCAGCTGAGAGAGGACTGGTTTTATCCTCTGGTTAAAGTTGCTTCCTTCGAAAACTTCTTTTGCTGGGCTTTTAGATTTTTATATTGGATTTTCTCTGTCTCTGCTGGGAGGTTTTCAGGTGATCTTTCTTTTGCTGGCAAACTAAACAGAGGAGCTGAAGCCAGGGTGCTCTTTACCACTGACCTCACTGTACTCATCTGAGAACCTCTGAGAAGCTCAGACTTCCCTGACTGTGGTGATGCTGTACCTCTGGGCTAAGCACAGATCCAGCTCTCCATTGCCAGGAACAGAGCATTATCAGTCACCTTCCCCTTTTACCCATGAAAAAAATCTCATGTGCTGGTTCCTCCTTCAGAAGTGCTCCCTTCTGGGAACACATCAGCGCTGGAGTAGAGGGTGTGTCATACCTTAAAGTGATTCCAGCCAAATGTTCTCTGCATGCTGTATTTGCAGAATTCTCACTGAACTGTTTGAAAGGCTGGTACCAAATAAAAGTGGCAGAAGTTTCTGCACTCCAGGAGCTGCAATAGAACTCTCAGATGCTGATAAGATGATGTCTCTGTCAGGGAATATGGAGTCAAGGCCACACCACTCTTAATACAAAGGAGGAGGCATTGTTTGCTATTCTGTCTTACACAGATAACTGGCACAAGGTGGGGAGGATCTAAAAGCTCTGTAAAATGGAAAACAGACCCTGCATGGTGGAAGAATTGAGTAGTCCAGACCTTTGTATTACAGCTTTACTACTCTTTGTGTCTCCTGGCTTCCCTCCTGTGTGGAAATGTAGTGAAAGGGAAAGGATCTCCTTTCTAGCCAGGGACATTGGAGAATTCCAAGTAAATTCCATTGCTCCTCTCCTTCCTGACAGGAATGCCCTTCAACCAACTGGGGACATTGGCAGGGAGCAAATACTATAATGTGGAAGCGACCTACTGCTACTTACGCTGGTGAGTTCCTGCAGATCTGCATGTCCAGAGCAGGGAAGCCATGCACTGCTGCTGTGGGTGCCAGATCCTCTTCTCCTTACTTTGAACTTGGCACTGTTTTTGGCAAATGAATTTTAGGAGAAGGGAAAGACATGAGTTTGGTTTGCTCTTCAGTAGGACTGGTAGTAATGAGAGTGAGCCTTGGTCAAACCAAACCATTGTGCTGGTTGCTAATCACCTGTGCAGGGCTGCACTTGGAGGGCTTTGCCCAAGCTCCTTGTGTGAGCTGGGGAGCCAGGTTGGAAGGTGCTGAGGGAGGCACCCTGTGGTGTGAGCTGAGTGGAATTCCTGGCTTGAAGGCACTGATTTGAGACTATCTGTAAGCAGGGCAGGTGGAAGCTGTGAGGCAACTGCGGTGCAATTCCCAGCCATTGGTGGGAGTTTAGTGCCCAGCATGTTCAGACAGCAGCACTGGGTACCCATCCGCATGCCTCGATGCCTGAATAACTTGCTAGTGAGTTAAAGCCCTAAAGTGTGAGCAGCCTTGTGGAGAAGTAACTTTGGCTGTGTCCTGTTTTGGTGCTTTAGCATCCAGTCTGAAGTGTCCTTCGAAGGTGCCTATGGGAACCTGAAGCGGCTGTATGACAAAGCAGCCAAGATGTATCATCAGCTGAAGAAATGTGAAACCAGGAAGCTGTCTCCAAGCAAGAAACGGTAAGAAGGGAAAGAAAAGGAGAAGGTGCAGGCTGAGAGTTTGCCGTGCCACTAGTGTATCCTCTGGGTTGAGAGTAATGTCTTTGTGGGAAGTGGAGCTGGTAGATGGGCCATTTCATCACGGTGACTGTTACCAAATTTGAGAGCCCCACTCTAGATCCCAATCTTGCTGTCTTAGGTCATAATTTCAGGAGAAAAGCTAAATGCTGGCCAGGTGTAGAGTTTATATTGAGAGAATTTCTCACTCTCCTCAGGAGTTGGGGACTATTTATGAGGGTGGGGCATATTGGTGAAAGTTGGCAGTGTATAAACTGTCTTGTTTCTCTCCAGTTTCATCAGAATGGACTTTTCAGTTGAGACCTGATTTACCTGTTAATAGAGCTCTGTCAGCCTAGCCCATGTCTGGGATAGGGCACCTGCTTTACAGTGTTTTCTCCTCCATCTTTTTAGAGGGAAAGACATTAAGAGGTTGCTGGTGAGCTTCATGTACCTGCAGAGTCTTTTTCAGCCAAAGAGCAGGTAAGGTTATGGTAGATTGTATCTTCTATTGACAACTGACAGTAGCAGGCACTCAGAATTGGAAGGGATGTTTTCCTTTAAGACAACAGTGCCTGTGCTGAGGCTTTTTGCCAAAAGGTCCAAGACTTTGGACTGTCCATGCATGGAGCATGAAGATTGTGTTTCCAGGGGAGGCTGAAATACCAAAGTGTTAAATACTTGGTGAGTTGTCTAAATCGAGCCAACCTGAGTGCGTGCTGAGCTCCTGGGCCTTGCAGCTGTCTCTGTTCCGTGCCTTTGGTGTTTGCTTACCCCGTGCAGTCAGCAGATGCTCTTTCCTGGCAAGCCCTGTACTCAGGCTCATGGGACAGCAAAGAGTTGCTGTCCACACATGTGTGGGGCTGTTCACTGCACTTACAGGTCTGTAACCAAAGACCTTGTTCAACAAAACACCAAAATCTGGTTGTATTGGAATAAATGGGAAGCTTTGTATAGCTGTGTGATTTTGGGCTTCTAGATTTTTTATTGGATTTTCTCTGTCTCTGCTGGGAGGTTTTCAGGTGATTTTTTATAAGCCTTTTACTGCTTGAAACAGAACAGGTGTTTTAAAGGGCTTAGATACAAGCTACAGTTAAATTCATTGTGGAATGGTTTAGGTTGGAAGGGACCTTTTGGGGGTCTGGTACTTCCCCAAAGTAGTGTTCACTGTGAGAGTAGATGCAGATGTGAAGTTGGATGAGCTTGCTCAGAGTCTCATCACACTGAGTTTTGACTGGATCCAAGGACAGAAATCCCACACTTTCTGGTCCCCTTTCCAGTGTTTGACCACCTTCACCATAGAATCTTTTTCTCCTTGCGTCTAATCTCATTTTTCTTTTCTGTAGTGTGTAGCCATAATTTCTCTTCTTTTTGCTGTGCACTATTAAGGAGAGTCTTATTCAGTGCTCTGTAATCACCTATTTGGCATCTGGAAACAGAAGACACCCCTCATGCTTTCTGTCTTTCAGGCTGAACAAACTCGATTCTGTTTGCCTCTTCTCATGCATCATGTTCTCTGTTCCTCTGCTGGACTAAATCCAGTTTGTCAGTGTGGTTTTTTGGTGGTTTTTTTTTTTTTTTTTTTTTTTTTGTCCTGTGGACCCAAAGACTGGATACAGTGCTCCAGATGCCACCTTGTGAGTGTATGGAGGAGGAGAACACATCCTCAACCTGCTGGCTCTGCCCTTGTTCATGCAGCCCAGTATGGGATTGGCTTTCTAATACTGCCTTATATTGAGGTGGAACTACAAGGCTCCTCTAATATCCACTCAACATGTATTTAGAACATAAGAAGTTTGGGAATTACTTTAATTTCCCAAGTACACTTTCCCCTGAAAAGGCTTTGCTGGAAATTTCACAAATAAGTCTGTTTTGTAACTAGGAGGCTCCTACAGCCCATTGGATTGATCTCATGGCTTCCTTTGAAGGACTGGACAGCTGTGGAGGATTTTGGAATATTCTGGGCTGCAGGAGAGACATAGGAGGAAAAACTGAGTCCCATGTGTGTGGCAGTGTAATACTTTTCACTGAGCAGTGCATCTAGAACTTTTGCTCCCTTTAGCATTTAAGTGCCTCGTGTATCTTAATGGCCACTGCTGAGCTCCCAGGGGAAAATTAATCTGGTTTTTGGTGACCCATCTTTAAGTATTGTTTGTCTTTAGTTAAGCAGCTTTAAAGAGGAAAATGTAATCTGATTAATGTGACTTACTTCCCATAGCTGTTGTTGCCTGCAGTATATTCCCTGTTGCTTCATCATGCCTAGTGCTAAAGGGCAGCTGGACTACCAGTTTTGTTTCAGTTTCTGAGCAGACATGCCAGGAGCATAAGTCTTGAGTTAATAATTCTTAATTATTTTTCACTCTTTTTAAGCTCTTTGGATTCTGAGCTGACATCTCTCTGCCAGTCTGTGCTGGAGGATTTCAACCTATGCTTGTTCTACCTGCCCTCTCCTCCTAACCTGAGCTCAACCAGTGAAGATGAAGAAGAGTATGAGAGTGGCTACTCCTTCCTTCCTGATCTCCTGATTTTTCGCATGGTGATCATCTGCCTTATGAGTGTTCACAGCCTCAAGAGGGCAGGTAACCAGTGCTTTGTTTGGAAATTTCGTGGTGAGAACCCAGCAGCACAGTTAGGCTGGAGATGCTGTCTGCACTGGTGTAGTGCTCACCTCCTCCATCTCACTGTGCTGTCTGCTTGCAGGTTCCAAGCAGTACAGTGCAGCCATTGCCTTCACACTGGCTCTCTTCTCTCACCTGATAAATCACGTCAATATTCGCCTCCAGGCTGAACTAGAAGAAGGGGAAAATCCTGTCCCAGCCTTTCAGAGTGATGGCACAGGTAAAAGAACAGAGACAGCAGCACCTGGGTCCCCCAGGTCACCTGCCTACAGAGCTGTCTTTCCCCTTTCTCCCCTTTAGCCCCTGGGCATGGGTTTTGTAGTGCAGAGGTGTATTATCTTTTACTTCTGGTCTGAAATCCCCAAAGATGGTTGATGTGCTGAGTTGTTTCTTCTTGTATGCTCTTTCTGAGTACCTGAATCACTGCAGGATGGACATGTTTCTTTCTTTATAAGGAGATTGGTTTCTGTATCTCTTGGCAGCTTATTCATCATCTGTTTATCCCAATCTGAGATTTTATTCTCTGTCTCTGCTTGCTGTTGTTTACTGGCTGCTTTCCTCCTCCATGAGGAGATGATCTCAGGTAAAACACCTGGGCTGAGGGAGGCAGAAGGGGCAGAGTGGGGCTGAAGGAGACAGGTCCTCTCAGCATATCTCAGTTCTGCTCAGGCAAGAGTGGCTCTTGAATTGTTGGGGGATTTTTTTGAGCAGTGACTAAAACTGCTAAACCTTTTCCCTAGAAACAGCAATACCTCACTGAATGCTGGGTGAGGGAGTTTCTGGTAAAAGCAGCAATGAATGACCCCTCTGCAGGTTTTGAAGCTGTCACAGTGATCCAGGGCTGCTAGAAAGGTTCCATGCTTGTTGGTCAATAAAGAGATTGGGTCAGGACAGTGTAGTTACAGAACACATGTCCCTGCCCTGTTCAGTGGGTCTGTACAAAGCTGGGGAGGAGAATTAGAATTCAGCTGTGTTCTATTCTGGTTTAGCAGCCTTGAGCACTGAGGCTGCCTGGTAGCAGAGTAGCCCAGCTTGGGCAGTAGGAATCCTGGCTTCCCAGGTGCTTTGAGAAAGTGAATCTTTCTCCTGAGGGTGCTTATTCTGCGGTGGAAGACACCGATGGAAGTGATGGCTGAAGTTTGCAGCCCTGGTTCCCTGGACCCAGGGCTGGCCAGCAGCAGCCTGTGGAACACACTGTGACTTTAACTTACATTCTCTCTGTAAATGCAGATGAGCAGGAGCCACGGGAGGCTGTGAACTCAATTGAGAAGGAAGCTGAAGCTGAGTTGGCCAATCATCAGCCCAGCGAGGAACAGCGGAAGAATGACTGCAAGAAAAGCAAAAAGTACTCTCGTCTGTCCTGCCTGCGCCGCCGCCGCCACCCCCAGAAGGTGGATGAGAGCGACCTGAGTGAGGGCTTTGACTCTGACTCCAGCCAGAGCTCCATCAAGGGCAGTGATGGCTCAGAGAGTGGTTCAGAGAAGAGTGATGAGGAAGCAGAAGCTGCTTTTGATGTGGAGACAGACTCCGACATGAACAGCCAAGAATCTCGATCTGACTTGGAGGACATGGAGGATGAACCGGGTGAGGAAGGAAGCAGCCAAGGCAAAAGTGGGCCCAAAGAGGCCCTAAAAAACTGTGTGGATAGCAGTGGGCTGGGGGACTCCAAGAGCCCAAGCATCTCTAAAACTGAAGCTGTGGATCCAGCAGTCAATGGGCCAGCTTCCCTGAGCACTAATGATGCAAGCATAGCCAGTAATCTCCAGGCCATGTCCACCCAGCTGTTCCAGACCAAACGCTGCTTTCGCTTGGCTCCCACATTCAGCAACATCCTCCTGAAACCCAACAGTGAACCACCTGCCTTGAAGGGTGGGATAGAGAGCAAGCCATGTGTCAATGGAGATCTGGAGAAGCCCAGCTTGGCAGAGCAAGGTAAGGGCCTTGTTATTGCAATTATATGTAGAAAACTGCAAACTATAGCAGTCTGTTTGCTAAAGTCACCATTTCCCTTGGTGCAAGCTCTCCTTTGGTTAGATTTGGAGGAGCAGGTTGCCCAAGTAGTGGGCAGGCCTTGGGTCTGACATTTCCCAACGGAGGAGCTTTACTTTTACATTGCCCAGCATGCAGGAGTATGTGCACTGAGCAAAAGAAACACCTGTGGCAAGCCAGGGTTACCAGAACAACTACTGTTCTGCAGACTAAATGCTGAGCACAGGCTCACAGGGTGGTTTGTTTGGAAGGAACTTTAAAGCCCATGTCATTTCATGCACTCTTGCACGAGGTTGCTCCAACCTGACCTTAAACACTTCAGGGATGGGGCAGCCACAGCTTCTCTTGGCAACCTGTGCCAGAGCTTCACCACCCTCACAGGGAGCAATTTCTTCCTAATACCACATCTAAATTTGCCTTCCTTCAGTTTAAAACCATTCCCCCTTGTCCCATCCAGGATCTTGTGCAAGTCCCTCACCAGCTCTCTTGGAGCCTCTTAAGGCAGTGGAAGGAGATCTGAGTTCTCCCTGGAGCCTTTACTTCTCTCTGCTGAACACCCCCGGCTCTTCCAGCCTGTCTACAGAGCAGAGGGGCTGTAGCCCCTGGATCATCTCCGTGGCCTCCCTTGGACTCACTCCAGCAGCTCCTTGTCCTCCCTGTGCTGGGGACCCAGAGCTGGAGGCAGCTCTGCAGGGGAGGGTCTCAGCAGAGCAGAGGGGCAGAATTTGCCCTTCACAGTCTGTTGGGGATGAGTCCAGGACAGTGTTGGCTTGCTGGGCTCCCAGTGCACACTGCCACGGCATGCTGAGCTTCTTGTCAACCCATCCCCCAAATCCTTCTCAGGTCTGCTCTCCATCCATTCTCTCCCAGTCTGCATTTGTGCTTGGGGGTGTCCCAATACAGGTGCAACATTTCTCCTTGCCTTGGCTGTTTCTTCTGGGGTTGGCACAGACTCAGCTTTCCAGCCTGTGCAGGTTCCTCTGGTGCCATCCCTTCCCTTCAGTGTGTGACCCCACCACACAACTCAGTGTTGTCAGCAAGTTGGCTGAGGGTGCACTTGATCTCAATGTCTATGACACCAGCAAAGGTATTAAAAAGTGCTGGTCCCAACCCCTGAGCATGCCCCTTGTCACTGCTCTCCATTTAGACGTTGAGCTGTTGGCTGCAGCTCTTTAACCATGACTGTCCAGCCAAGTTGTCATCGACTAAGTGGTCTATCCATCAAATCCATGTCTGTCCAGTTAAGAAACAAGAATGTTGTGCAGGACAGTGTCAAATGATCTGCACAAACCCAGGTGGATGAAGTCAGTTGCTCTTCCCTCATCCTCCACTGCTGTAACCCCATCATAGAAGGCAAATGAATTTTTCAGGCACAATTTGGTATAGTGAAGCCATTTTGGCTCCAGAGGATGATTCCAGGAGGTATTAAAAATTGCATCTTCCCTTTTCCCTTTGTGAAATATCTAATCAGACACTTACTATTGCTTCTGGTGACAGGGCAGATTAGGGACAGGAACTTTTCTATGAGATGACAGATTATCAGCCCAATGTTCATGTAGAAGTTTGTGTGGATGATGTGACTCCAGGTACATGTGAGAGGTGTTGAGGGCCTCTCTGTGATCCCCCAGATGTGCCTCACTGACTGTTGCATGCTGAACTCCTGGGAGCTGCACAGCAGGTGGAGCTGCTGTGTCTCCTTTACCACTCAGCTTACAGAACTGAGTGATGTTCTGGGCAAAAACAGCTGGAAAGGGAGATCTGATAAACTACAGGGAATTGTTTGTGTGTCACATAAAACTACTTGGGCCTGTTCAGTCTTGTTTTTCATTCCTCCCAGCTTCCCTGGAGCAAGGAAACATTCTACATCCTGCTGCCAAATCCAGCTGGCTACAGCATTGGCAAGATGCAAGCTTTGCATGGGCCAGCATTTGAAGGCACAGTATTAGACCATGTTAGTGTTGACTGGCTCATGGCACTGCTCCATGGCCACATGAAAGAGATGGGTGTTAAAGAAACAAATGGGCTTTGGTCTGTTTAACCTTTTCCTCAGTGGTTATCTTGCTGTTGCAGCTCCAGGAATGTGTGGCCACAATACCTTTACAGGTATAGAAAATGAGAGATGGAATGAGTTCATGGTGTACTTTTTAGCTTTGGGCTCTCCTCAGTGTGCTCTATCCAAACTGCTTTTTCATGGTGTAACACTGTCAGTGGTGGGCTCTGAATAAATCACTCCTTGTGATTCCAAGGGTCTATGGAATGCCCATAGCTGTGCTCATAGGAAGCAGTGGTAGCACTGGAAATGAGGGTCTGTAGAACGTGTGGGTGATTCCCATCCTGACCTCAGGTCACTTGTGTCACACGTGATTCCGCTGGCAATGGCTTTGAGATCCTCAGCTCTGGAGAGTTAGAAGAGTGCAAAGAAGATGTTCAGTATTTAAAATTCTCTCACAGGACAGCCCTGCCATTTCCTGCTCTTGCCAGGCTTGAAGCTGGGAGCATGTTGGCCTCAGGGCTCAGTTCCCTGCAGGAGCTGCTCTGGTCCTCGTGCTGGCATGTGCTGCCCCACTCTGTCAGCGTGGAGGCTGCTGCAGAAGTGCAGAGGTTAGGCATTGGTCAAACCTTCACAAGGGAGATTTTAACCCTCTTATCCCAAGGAGAAAGGAAATGCAAGGGTGATACACTCCAGTAACAGCACAGGGGACAGGGACTGCTTTTGTGAGGATGTGTGGAGGCACCTAGTATTTCAACTCTGCTATTACCAGTCCAGTGCTGTTCTGATACCAGCAGGGCTTGTCATCTCAGGGGGTTTAACAGCTGCCATCTTGTGCTTGCCTTTGTTTTCCAGATGATGTGTCTGACTCAGAAGAAAGCATTTCAAGTAACAAATCCTGCAGAAATGAGCGATCCCTTCAGGAGAAGTTGGAGATTGTGACCAATGAAGGGCTGCTGCTTACTGTCAAGGTGTTCCTGGACTGGCTGAGGACAAACACAGACCTCATCATTATGTGTGCTCAGGTGGGGATGGTGTCGGGGCTCTCTACAAGGTTGTGTCAGCTTCCCTGAGCTGACTGCAGCCATGGCCCCAGTCCTGAGCAGAGGGTGATGTTATATCCCCCAGCAGCTGAATTAAGCTAATCTGAGCCTAAGAAGGATGGTGAGATTTACTCTTCATAAAGTATTCTGAGTGTTGTGGGATGCTGGAAGGCCTAAGCTGCCTAGTTGTTGTATATATCTGTCATGAAATTTTCTATGGCCTCTTGTGTTCTGTTCCTGCAGAGCTCTCAGAGCCTGTGGAACAGGCTGTCTGTGCTCCTGAACCTTCTGCCTTCGGCTGCAGACCTGCAGGAATCAGGTACTGGAGAAAGAAGTGGATATGTCATGTTTCACCAAGCCTAGTCATCAGTAATTCCCAGGGTGTGTGAGAGCCCAGGGACGGAGATTTCCAAGTAGCAATTTTTGTAAGCACAATAGGAAGTAAAACATGCATGTGTTGTTTTTTTGTTTAAACACCATTCCAGGTAAATACTGTCCCATAGTCTTTAGGATCACGTAATCATAGAATATCCTGAGTTGGAAGAGACACCTCGCCTTGCTCCAGGATTGAGTTCAGCTCTTGGTCCTGACAGGACAACCTCAAAAATCATACACAAAAATGCTATATTAATGCATTAATGTGGCTGGCAGCATACTGAAACACTGGCACCAGCATGTGAGAATCCATGTGTGGCCAACAGGAGTGAAATTCACTGCCAATAAAAGGAGTAAGGCTGTGATTTTGCCATGGTAATCCTGGAAAATAGTTTCGGAGCTCCAACTGTTCATGATGTGCTCTTTGCCTCTTCAGGGCTGAGCCTGAAATTCCCAGTGGTTTATGAGCAGGGGAGTTTAAACACGGTTACTCATTAGTTGGAATAGGTGGGAAAGCTGTCCCTCCAAACAGGGGAGTTCCCAGAGTCCCCTGACAGATTGTCTGGGAGAGCTGCTCTTTATATTTTGAGTGTTCTTGTGGTTCCTCTTCAAGCTGGTGCTCATAGAACATGTTTCATTAACACCTCTGCCGGTGACCATTACAGAGCATGTGCCTTAAAGCAGTTCTCCTCTTAGCCCCACCATCAGTTGTTCTGCTGTCCTTCTTGTCCCTCCTCTCCAGGGCTGGCCCTGTGTGATGAAGTCAAAGACATCTTGAGTGATGCTGAGCTCCCAGACCTGAAGGCCAACCTGCTGCTCCCTGAAGATGTGGCCCTGCGCAATCTCCCCCCTCTGAAAAATGCACACAAGAGGTTTAACTTCGAGCAGGATCGGCCCATTTTCTCAGCAGTTGAGGAGGTGAGTTGGGGTAAATCCTGAAAAAAATCAGACCTGGATTCTTGTGTTATGTGGTTCCTTTTCCTAGTACTGAAGGCCTGAGAGGTTTCTGGAGCAGGTGTGGTAGGGTGCTGCTGATGTTTCCTAAGATTTTCTTGGGTTGAGGAAGTCCCAGACTGCTGTCACCCCTGAACCTTCTGGCCAGCTGTAGCCTTTCCCACAGCTCCCTCCTGCAGTCTCTGACTTCAGAAGAGATCAGAATCATCCATCAGAACTGGGCATTTCATATCAGTTCCTGCCTTTTCCAAAAGCGTGAGCTGCAGGTGGGCGCTGCCCCAGGCCACACCGTGGCTGTGGTGGCTGGTGACTGCTGCTGCTTCCTTGCAGTCTGTCGTGCGGATCTGCTGCATTCGGAGCTTCGGCCACTTCATTACCCACTTGCAAGGCAGCATCCTGCAGTTCAACTCAGAGCTTGGGATCTTCATCAGCATAGCACAGTCAGAGCAAGACAACTTGTTGCACCAGGCCCAGGCTCAGTTTCACATGGTGAGTTCGTAGAGGTGAATGAATTCTCTGTATTCTCTGTTTCCTGTAGCTTACTATTAGGTTGTAACTATAATCATAGAGATCTGAGAGGAGATGAAAGTTCTGCTCCTTAAAGCCATTCCAGTGTCCCCTTTTCACTCTGGAAGTGTATGCTATATTGAGTGTATGCTGACACCAGTGTCAGCTGGTGTGTTTCCTGCTAACTGATATGGAAGTTTGGTTTTGCAACTAGGCTGCAGAGGAAGCTCGTCGGAACAGGCTCATGAGAGACATGGCTCAGCTTCGGCTGCAGGTAGGAGACACCAGTTCCAGCCTGAAAACCAGCAGGGTAGTGTCTGGAATGTCAGAACCTGGGAAGGGAAGGGGGAACTCTGCTCCTGTCCCACACAGAGGCAGTAAGTCCATCCTGCATAGATTGAAGTGTAGAGGATCTCAGGTTGGAAGGGATCCCATAAGGATCGTGGAGTCCAAGTCCCTGCTTCTCACAGGGCTACTTTAAACTGAATGCCCAAGGGTGTTCACCAGTCCTTGAGCTCTGGCAGGCTTGGTGTGACAGCCACTTTCCTGGGGAACTTCTTCCCCCTCTGAGGGAAGAACCTGTTCCTAATGTTCAGCCTGAAGTTGCCCTGATGGAGCAATGAAGCTAGAAATGAAATGTACCGTTTCCTCATGTTTCATTGCTAGTCACTGAAGAGAGGAAGTCAGCATCTCCTGCTTGCTGACCCCCTCGAGGAAGGTGTAGGCTGTAATGGGGCAATCACCCTCTGCCTTCTCTGCCCCAGGCTGAGCAAACTGTCTGACCTCAGCCACTTGAAGCCTTTCACCATCCTGGTCATCCTACTCTGGACACTGTCTGATATTTCAATGCCCTTCTTACATCAAGGTGCCCCAAACTGTTCACAGTACTCGAGGTGGGGCTGCACTGGGCAGTGCAGAGTGAGATCCTCTTCTCTTGCTGACTCTGCTGCATGCAGCCCTCTGTTCTGTATGCTTGGAGGTTGGAAGGGCCTGGTGGAGCTTTGCAGGGCAAGTCTTGCCCTGTTTGATGTCCTTTTCAGCATAAATGTGAAGCAAGTGTCTTTGCACATGTGTTTTCAGCTGGAGGTGTCTCAGCTGGAGGGAAGTCTCCAGCAGCCCAAGGCACAGTCAGCCATGTCTCCTTACCTTGTTCCGGACACCCAGGCCCTCTGCCAGCACCTGGCTCTTGTCAAGCAGCTGGCCACCAGTGGGAGGTTCATAATCATCATCCCTCGAACAGGTATGGGGACTCCACAGCAGGTAACTGGCAGTGGCTGCCTGCCCCTGTCCCTTCTGTGCTGGGAGCAGGCCCCAGGGGCCTGGGTGGTGGCTTTCCCTCCTCTTGCTCTTATCCTTCACTTCATCTGGAACAGTTGCAACACCCTTTTGATGTGTTCTTTTGGGTCCTATTCTGTGTGTGGCCCATGCTTGAGATTTTGACAGAGTGTGTAAGAAGAGCTGAGAGGAGAGAGGTCCTGTTCCCTCTGTGCCTCTCCAGTGGCAGCTGTGCATTGGACAGTGTTCTGTGGAATGGGGAGTACTTGATGCCTCTGGATTAGTTTGCAGAAGTAGAACTGTAAATAAAATGGTTTTGGTTTTTTGTTTTTTTTTTTCTCCTGTTAGTTATCGATGGCCTAGACTTCCTGAAAAAGGAGAACGCCGGTGCTAGGGACAGCATTCGGTATCTGGAGGCAGAATTTAAAAAGGGAAACAGGTGAGAGCAGGAGAGGGGTGGTATTTTCCCTTGTTTTTGGAAGGGGTGGGCTTTGGGTGAGAGCAGGCTGTGGATCCCTTGGAGCAGAATGAGGAGTGAGCCAAGGAAAAGCCAGACTTCAGGAATGGGAAGGCAGTGAAGGAGCAGATTCAGCAGCTCATTCTTCAGATGTGCTGGTAGTTGCTGATCAGCTGTGAAGTGCAGCTGTTTCTGAGCAATGGTGGAGTTGCATCTCTGTTGCTGTATAAACTGGAGCAGTGACCTTTGGCACTGCACTGAGAGTGCTGGAAGAGCTGGATTGTGCCCGAGTGCTCTGCGGAAACACAGCTGGAAGGACAAACTGCATCTCTGGGGTCAATTGCAGGGCTGGCGGGCTTGAGACGTGAGGTACTGAGAGCACCACGTGGGAATGGTGGTGAGGCAGGGAGGTGATCGAAGGGATTCACAGAGGATTCCTTGCATGGACCTTTGGGTGTTAGATTTGGGTTGGTTGAAGCCCTGCAGCACCCAGAGGAGCTGCTGTGGAGCACTGACTTTAGCCTGTGTGATGGTCTCCATATGAGCTCAGAGTCTCTGCTTTCTCCTTAGGTACATTCGTTGCCAGAAGGATGTTGGGAAGAGCTTTGAGAGGCATAAATTGAAGAGACAAGATTTAGATGCCTGGTAAGATTCAACATCTGAAGGTGTCTGAGCCTGGTTCACAGCAGGCAGGTGGCTTTGGGGAGAGGTGTTAGCACTGGGATCCATTGCAGAGCTTGTTCTATGTGTGAATAATGATGACATTCCTTGGAGATAAGACAGCCACCTGTGCTTGTTACACAAAGCACTCTGTGCTCAGAAAGGTCTCAGAAAAGTCCTTAATGGGAATAGGAAAGCAGCCCTGCTTCCCATTTATTGTCCTGAGCAGATGTGGTCTTCCTGCTGACCTTCCCCTCTGTTTCTCTGTTCTCTCAGGAATCTCTATAAAATACTGGACAGCTGCAAACAACTGACAGTGTCCCAGGGCAGCGGAGAGGACGACACCACGGGAATGGTCACCATCATCACGGGCTTCCAGCTGGAGGACCCGAGCTCCTTCTCAGTGCCCATGCAGGTCAGTAGCTCTTGTCTGGTTGAGCTGAGCCATTCTGCTTCCTAGCAAGGATATAACATGATCAATTGGCAAGAGATTTTTTTTAATGTTTTTTTTTGCTTTGGATAATAACTGGCCTGATTTCCCCAAAGTTACTTTATTTGTTGAGATTCCTTATTCCCTCAAGGCTTCTTGATTTTATGATACAGAGTATTGTGGGACAGGTGAGAGAACTTAATTTAATGTCTGTGCAAGCCTCTTGTACCAGAGCAATGAAAATTGGGAGGATTTGGCCTTCCAGCTGTGTCAGGCTGCTGGAGAGTCCCCAGGCTGGGAATGGCAGGTGTCTTGACAGGGCAAGTTAAAAATTAACCACCTGTTTTGTCTGTGTTTGCTTGCAGTCTGCCATCCAGGCAGCTACCAGTGCAAGCATAGAGATAAAAAATGTTCTGGAGTTCTACAAGCAGTGGAAAGAGATGGGCTGATGGTCAGAAAGGCATCGGGTTGGTGAACCTTTCTCTCCCCCTCTCGCAACGTGCAGCGTCTGAACGAAGGAAACAACAATCTGGGCGACACTTAAGACACGAAGAAGCAGCAGCAACAGCATCAAAAATACCTACCCAAATGAATTTTAAAAAAAAAGTCCAAAGTGGGCACGCACACTGACACCCTCCACCTTCATCCTGACCAGACGGCTGTACAGCTCTGATGGCGCCAACTGCTCTGAGAGAGGCCCCTCGGTATGGCCGGGGCAGAGCTCTGCCCTTCTCCCAGTCGGCAGAGATGGGCGAGAGACAGGCAGTCCTTCATCCCCCTCCTTCCTCCCAAAGCTTGCTTGGCCAGCAGAAGCAGGCTGGTGGTTCAAAGCATGGACTTCACTTCAGCAAAACCAAACCAGTGCAGCAGAAACGGAACCCTCCGGCTTGGGAAAGAAGATCCAAAGAGTGTTTTGCTCTTGTTTGGCAATCTGGGGACAGGAAAGTGGATAGTATTTCTCCCCCCCCGCCCCCCTTTTGAATTAATTATTTTTCAAGTTTTCTTTTTCCTTTTAATTTTTAGTTTTTATATATATAAATAATATTAAAAAAAAAGAAAAAATAGGAGTTCCTTTGGGGTTTTGGATACTCTTCCAACGTCAGAAAGAAAAGGAAACACTTTATTTAAAAGGGGGGGAAAGCTCTTAATATAATTTTTTTTGTCGTAGAACAAGCATATTTATTTCCTTTCCCAGGCCCCCATGGAGTGGGCTCAGTGCAAAGGGATGTTGGCCTGTGAGGAGGGAGCAGCCCCGTGTTGCATTCCACTCTCCCTGGGAGCTGCACACTCCACCACGCTGCTCCAGGGAGGCCACAGGACTCTGCCTCCATCCCCAGTTTCTCCCACTATACATTAGACCTTGGAGGAAAGGAGGAATCTGGCAGAACTGCTGAATGAGAGAGAAGAGCCGGGTGGGATTTCTACGCCATTAAGGCTCAAATGCTTAGCTTGAGCACTGCAACACTGGGATGGAGCAGATGTCTCCAGAGGACCCAAAGCCTCTTTTTCATATTTTCTTTTTTTCCCCACGAAATCTTTCAGTAGGGTGTGGAGGAGGAAGGAGAATCTCAAAGCCATTATCTTCTGCTGGTTGTTCAATGCACCACTGCTGCAATGCTGTGCTAGAGATGGTGACAGAGCTGGAGCGTTTGTGTCCCCCATTCTCATATCCTGGGCTGGCAGAGGCTGTCCAGGAGCACCAAGCTCACGGACTGTTCTGTGCTTTTGGCCCCAAACAGGAGGGCTGGTGCTACCTGGACGGGTGCTGGAAGAGCTGGTTGCCCAGGTGAGCTGGGAGGGATCCTGCAGACCTCCATCCTGGCAGCATCTCACGCAGCCTGCGTCTGACATGCCGTCACTTGGCCGCTGCTCGGACATGAAGCTGCAGGTTGCTCGCAGGGCAGCAGGAGAGGGGCTGGGCAGTCTCTTCATGCTCCCTCTTGCCTCTGTGTGCCCACGGAACAGATGTCTCCATCCACATGAACCAGCAGCAGCTATGCAAGTACAAACCACTGGAGTCTTCTGTGTTCTCACATGGGCCAGCCAGAAACTGCTACAGCCAGAGAGCATAACATCAGAAGCTGAGTCACATACTCTCTGCAGGCTCTGAGCATGGTGTGTTGTACTGCAGGATGTTCCTTGTTTTCAGGTAAAAACTAAAAATACCAGCACAAATACCAGAGGATTCATTTCTCCTCCAGTTCCAGCTCCTTTACAGCACAGCAGAGGGAAATGCCAACCTCCATGGTACAGCTGGTCCATCCCTGGAGGCTGACAGGCTGGCTGTGAGGGACAGGGGTTTCCCTGCAGGATCTTCTCTTTTACAGCTTCTCCTGAAACTCACAGTACTTTGCTTGGCTAAGCCAAGAGAAGGTCATATGCAGGACAGCAGGTCAGAGACTCCAGCACACCTTGGGGATTCTTGGAGATCTGAGATGGGGTTGTGAAGCTCCCAGTCACTCTTTCCTCCAGTGGTTTTATTTGAAAACATTTGTTTGTGTAGCTCATTATTTCTGTTTGATGGGGTGGAAAAAGAAAAGGGAATCTCCTTGTGGGACTGTTCTTGAGGTGCAACCTTCCTTGTTTGGTGGGGGCACAGAGAGTTGATGTGCTCTGCTTTTTCCTGCTGCTGAAGAAACCCCCCTGATCTTGGCTGCCAAGCAAGCAGAGGAGTCTGGAGGTCACTGAGGCTGAGCTTGGTGTGTTTGTCCTGAGAGCCTCAGTGTCACCCTTGTGGCTGCACTTGGGGTTGGTGCAGAGAAGCATTGCTGGGCTATGGTCAAAGCAGTGAGGAGCTGGGGGCAGTCTTCAGCTTCACCCCGGGTCGAGCATTCCTTAGGTCCTGACTGGATCTTGAGGGGAGAGAAGAGCAGTACAGGTAAAGCAGCAGCCCAGAGGCAATTCCTGTCTCACTGGTGGCAAGTCTGTCAGTTGATGGCAAGTGTTTTCAGTTCTTGCAGTTCCCACAGCTGTGCAGGGTGGCAGCTGGGAGCCAAGTGCTGCACAGTCAGGCAGGCTGAGGAGGAGCTGTGTTCTGAGTCACTGAGGCCTTGTGTGGGCACAGGATCCAATTTAAGAGCAAAAGTAAAGAAATTAATTTTCTATAACCAGAGGCCGTGGAGCTGCTGTGAGCCCATGTGGGGCCACATGGCAACAGCAGGGGCTGCTCACAGCTACCCCTTAGTCACTGCTCTGGTCCCATGAGGGGTTAGTTTAATATTCCAAAATGTTGCATATGTGAGAAAGAAGCCATCACCATGCAACGGGGAATTCTGACTGTCCCCATGGCACCTTCCACTCCTGGCTGCATGGGGAGGGATTGTGTCCTTTAAAAAAAACACCTGAAGGGTCCCTATGCTACCCTCTTCCTATCCAAAGCACTGTGCTTGAGGACCTGGTGAATAGTTTTTGGATTTGCATCCCCAGTCAGATACCCAGAGCTGAAAAACGGGGAGGCTCCACAGTGTGGGAGCAGTGTGGCTGCAGGGCAGCCTTGGGGAGATGGCATGTAGTGTCCTCCAGCAAGCCTGGCCTTCTGAGGGGGCTCAACATATCCCCTGGACTGGGGTAAAGGAAGTCACTTCTCTGCCCCCATCCCAACAGCCAGGATGAGCTGGAGTTTCCTCCTTGAACAGATCTGTTCTGTCCAAGTGTCACTGCATTTTTCCCTGGCATGGTGGTTTGCTGATATGGAATGGATCTTGGGGTGGAAACAAAGGGAGGGCTCTGTGGAAGGCTCTGTGGCTGCTGTGGTGCTGCAGTGGGGGCTCCCTGAGAGCCCCCCACCCTGTGCATCCTGATCCAAGCCAGAACCGTGAGCTGCCTCATCAGGAGAGCATCAGGCAGGATGGAGAGTGCAGGCTCTGGCCGTGGCTCTTGCTGCAGTGCTGCTCCTGCACCAACTCCAGGCTTGCCCTGGAGCAGCTGAGCCAGTCCAGTAGTGCCTGCTGTGCTGGGAAGGAGAGCAAACAGAAAAACCATCCTGTGGGCTGAAAACAAGAGTTTTCATGTGTTCTGGTGTGTTTCTTTGGTTTGGTTTTTCTCTTCCTTACCACCCTGTTGAGTGGTTCGGGGGTTTTGGGGTGACCCCATGCTGGGAGGATACAGGTCTGTGGTGTCTGAGGCTGGCTGGGCTGTCCCCAAACCATGGTGGACACAGTTGCTGGTGCTTGTTGGACTTCGGCTCCATGGTTTCATTGGCTGTTCCAAGCAGGAACATCCTCTGCTCCCATCCTTGCTTGGCTTGAGGCCACCCGCAATGCCTCGGATTTTGTCTCGCATCTCCAATTTAGGGCTCTTTTCCTTCTGGGCGTGCAGCAGTGCTGGCCAGCACTGGCCAGGGCGGGGACAGGGCGGGCTGGCACAGGGGCCGTGTTGCTGGCCTTGCCACTCGCAGTGAGGGGACTGTAGGTTCGAGGCGAGGGACAATCAACCTCTCCTCAGCTCTCGTGTGGCACATGGGCTTGCAGAGCCAGGGAGGATTGAGGGGACATGGGGCCCAGCTGGGTGAGCAGGGGCTGGGGCTCCCAGCATATGTTTGACCATAGTCTGGGCACAGCAACTGGCTTAATAAAATACCAGATGTTTGTACTTTGTGTCCTGTGGTCATTCCCAGCCCATCCTACCTTTCCTGTGCAGCCTGGGGGCTGAGTGCATTTTCCATCTGTAAATCCACCCTCATATGCTTTGCTGACCAGACTTTCCAGTAAAGAAGTGCAGGTGGGTCCTTCCTTAGCCCTGTGATGGGAGTAGCATTTCCCTTTCTGCCTCTGTGATTTGGGATGACTTCATCCTCTTGGTAGGACTCTGCTGCCACAGGAGCACCCCTGACCCTGCACGAGGACCTGGCCTAGCTCAATGGGGCCTTTGCAGCTCACTTTTAATGGGGGAAAGGGGGTGGAGAAGCAGGAGACAGGGAAGTGTAAATTTTTAAAATGGGTGATTTTTCCAGTGTCCCTTCAAAGTGCTGGGAGAGAGTGGGCTGGGGGCTTCAGGCTGGAGATTGGGCTGTGTTGAGGGTCCCACCATGCCCTGGTGCCATGGGTAGGTGGGGGGCAGGGAGAGAAAAATAGATCAGTATTCCTGCCCTGAATTCATTGCTTTCAGAGCTCCCTGATCTGCTTGCCTTGGTGAGAGCACTGAGCTGGGCACTGCCATAAATTCTCCCTCTTGGGTTCTTTGGAGGCTGCACTGGCAGGATGGGTAGAGGGGGAGTTAAAAGGTGAATCCAGCTTCAGTCCCCAGAAGGGAAACGGGCTGGGGGTGAGACCTGCGCTGTCCCAAGGCCAAGTTGGCAGAAAGGGACTATCACTGCTGACTCCATCCCCTTGAGCAGGGCTGGGAATGCTTTTTCCTGCTTGGAAGGGCCATGGCAAGAGGCTGCCAACCCTATAACAAACCCTGAGCCCCCATCACTGGTCTGTACAGGATGGTGTTGCTGTGGGGGGGTCCATGGGTGGGGGTTTGTCCCACAGGCCTTGTATGGCAACAGACGGAGGTGAAATCGAAGCAGGAAAAGGCCACAACTCCGGTCAGCTCCTGGTCCTGCTCATTGCAGAGCATAATCCTCCAGGACCCCAGGAGCTGCTGTCTCTCCAGCCTGTTTCTCAGTGCCTGTTCCCCTCCTTTTCTGTGCCTCTGCTTCCCACTTCTGGTACCGACATGTCATTCCCCTGCCCTGAACATCTCCCTTCCTGGGTTTGCTGTGCCTCATGGGTTATCTTGTAGAGACTGCTCAGCACCAGGGTCTGCATCCCAGTGTGGAGACCCCAAACCCTCCCTTTGGCCTCCTGCCAACACCCCTGGGGACAAGTGACTTCCCTTGGCCAGGGCCACCAAAGCAGCAGAGCCCTGGTGAGGAGCAGCGTGCACATCAGGCTCTTTGGGACAGGCATATGGGGTTTTTGAGGTGCTCATGCTGTACCCAACACTCAACAAGATTCCTCTGGGGATCAATAAATCCCCAAAGATCAGGGTTTTGGAAAGCATCCATCCTGCTCCCAGCTCGGTCCTCTGTCCCCTGAGCTCCACCCAGCTGCAGCATGGACCTTCTGCTGGCATTTGCCCCCATGGGCTAAGCCAGAGCCACTGCCAACCCTCCTGCTGCTGGGTCAGTTTGGTTTCCCCAGACTTGATTTCTCCACCTCTTCCCTCCCAGAGCTCCTCTGGTGGGACCTGCAGTGTGACCCGGTGGGTGTTCGAGGCCCCGTGCATGGACCTGCCTTTGTCACCTCCCCTGGCTCTCCCAGCTTGGTGGCATTTAAAGCCAGGTGCCCAGAACTGCCTTGCAGTGGCCCCTGCAGCTGGAGGCTCCCATGTGCCCCCCATGCACAGCTAGGGGTTGTGTCTGCAGTGGGAGTTTGGGGGGATCTTGGCCAAAGCAAGGCTGTGGCAGGGTCGGTGATTGTGCAGCACAAAGCTGCCTTTGAGCCCCTGCAGAGGCCCTGCCTGCCCCTGCTGGTGAGGGGGAGCCCCAGGGAGGGGCCCAGAATGGAGCCAGGGCAAGGGCAGCACCAAGACCCCTGGCCCAAGGCAGTGCTGAGGAGGGGGCTCTGCAGGGCAGCTGCAGGTGGCCCACATGGCCACCACAGCACCGGCGCTTCTGGCCAGCACTGCTCTGCCTCCTGCTCAGAGCAGAGCAGCAGGAGGTTTGTCCAGATACTTTCAGATCATTTTGGGTTTTCCTTCCTCTAAACCACTGTGTGGGTTTTGGACTGAGTGGGATGTTTATAGCATCTCTCATGCTGCTGAGCTGCTCTCCCTTGCCCCAGTTTCCCCAGCTACCCAGTTCAGTGTTTCTTCATCCAGCCCTGCCTAACAGCTTGGCTGGGCTGGGGCTTGGTGGGGGCTGCAGGGTGTCTCTGCAAGCTTGTTCTGCCTTGCTGCTCCTAAGCCTGAATCTGCTGGGGACACGAAGCAGTATCTCATTCTTTCCTGCAGAACCTTGCACTGCCAGCCCCCACCGTTCGTGGCTCTCTGGAAGAGCCAAACAGAAAGCAGCCTGCTGCACACAACCTGGGCAAAAGCTGAAGCCTTCCTGGATGTGTCTGTCCTGGCTCCTGCAGCCACAACCCCCATCTCTCAGTGACCTTAGTCCTGAAGACCCAACCCCTCTCTCAGCCTGAGTGCAAGGCACTCCCATGCTGCTCAGGTCTTCAGGGTCCACCAGGGGCCTGGGTTCGTCTGGCTGGGCTAGGGGGAGGCTCTGCCCCCACGTTTCTTCTCCCAATTCCCTCATCTGAGGTGGGAAATCACCTGGACTCCCCATGAAACCTTGTTTCAGCTGGGAGATACTCCCAGCCCGCCCTGCCTCGGTTTCCCCACCCACCACAATCCCAAAGCAGCTCTTGGGCTGCCCTGCTCCCCCTGGGGTGTCCCCCGAGCAGCCCTGCTGTCGCCACAGATCTTCTGGGACAATGGGATCATGTTGGGGTACTGTGACCCCAAGAGCTCAGCCCTTGGCTGTGTCCTCAACTCCTTCCAGATGATGAATGAGACAGGCCTGGACACAATTCCTGCTGACCAGGTGGGGATGGGGACAAGGATGGAGATGAGAATGGGAATAGGAACGGTGATGGGCATGGGGGTGGAGATGTGATGGGAACAGTGGCAAGGATGGGAGTGATTAAATGATGGGATGGGAATGGGGGCAGGGATGGGGAAGAGAAGAGGACAAAAAAAGGCTGGCAATGGGAATAGAGATGGGATTAGGGACAGGGCCTGGGACAGAGACAGGGATAGGGATGAGGAGGGGATGGAGACAAGGATGGGGATAGGGACAGGGACAGAGCTCACCTCAGAACATGCTGTGCCAGTGGGAATTCATGTGGTGCTGCCTGGTGCCCTGATCCTCCCAGGGGATCTGCTGGCTCCACCACTGCTCATCTGCCTGCTGCTTGTCTGCCCCTATGCCTCTGCCCCCAGCTGTGCCCATCTCTTCAGCCTCAGTGCCTGCCCTCCACATCTGCTGCATCTGTGACTGCAGAGCCCTCAGCTGCTACAGCTTGGGAGGGGCTGGGCAGAGATGGGCTGGCACAGGGATGGACTGGCCCAGGGAGCTGCAGGCCCCCTGGCACCCCGTGTCTGCCACAGGCTACGTGTTTGTGATGCCAAACTCCTGGGTCAGCCATGTCTGGCACCACTGCTTTGTCCCTGTAGCTATTTTGAACTCCTTCATCTGCACTGGCCTCTCTTGCTATTCCCAGTATGTTTGGGATAAGGAAACTGGTGGTGGAGGCTTTCTCCTTCTCAGCTTTTTGTTCCTGACTGTGATTCCCCCTGCTCAGGCTGAAAGCCAAGGTTTTTGTGGGGTCCTTGCTGTGGAAGCTGACAGGGGACTGTGTCCCCCCACCCATTCCCCCTTCACAACTTCCCCAAGCTGGATCATCCCCATCTGAGGAAGGTGCTGGAGACTTTCATGTGCCCCTTCCTCTACAAGATCCTGCTCTTCTGCCCTGTGAGTCAGGGCGGCCCAGGGCAAGGGTCAGGTGCCCCCACCACCCTGGTCCTGGGGTGCTCTACAGGGCTCCCTCTGGTTCTCACCCTCCTCTCCCCAGCTCCTCTGCTGCTGCGGCTGTGACTGCCTCGAGTGCAGCTGAGGTCAGCTACTGCCAGCACCTCCCCTCTGCCCTGCTCACCAGCTTCCTCTTCACATCCCAGGTGCCCGAGTGCCTTGTGCTGCTCTGGCTGCATCCATGAGCAGCAGCCCCCCGTGCCCCCCAGTGCCACCACTCTGTCCCCTGCCCCCAGAACAGCCCCTTGCAGCAGGAGCTGTCCAAGGAGCCAAAACCCCTGGTGGCTCTGGCAGCTCCCCAGGCGTTCCCACTGGGGCTGGACCCGTGACACTGTGTGAGGGGCTGGGCTGCAGAGCCTGGCAGGACCCAGCATCCTGGCAGCCTCTTTGTGGTGGTGTTGGATGTGTTGCAGTGTCCCTCTGCCAACTCCCTCTGCACCCAGTCTGTGCCTCAGTTCTTCCAGGGCAAGCCAGCGGCGATTCCATGAATCTGGGGCAGGGATAATGTGCCATCCTCAGTGGGGACCCGGCAGTGTAAGAGTGCATGTGTGTGTCAAGGTTAATGAGTAATTAAGGTGGTTTGCGATGAAATTCCCAGGCAGGCCACAGGGGCCCGGGGTGCATGGAGCAGCTCTGCTGCTCCCCAGTAACAGCAGGCTCAAGAGAAAGAGCTTTAAATTAAAGTGGAATAATGATGGTGCAGCTCTGGGCTCCTCACTGCTGGGAGCACGATCTGGGAGCGGCAGCAGCTCTCCTCCTTAGAGGGCACAGGGAGGGAAACCAGGAGTCCTCAGCTGTGTGGGGTGGGGTGACATGGGGCACATCCCCTGAAGCCTCCCACCCACCCACCCAAGCTTGGGAAGGAGCTGGCTCAACCATTTGCATTTATTTCTTTCCACGGCTGACAGAATGGGTGAGAGGGTGAAAGTGTACAGGGGGGCCTGAGGCGGGTTTAGGGGAGCTCAGCCCCCGCCCCACGGCAGGGCTGTGGCTACACGAGGCCGTAGTAGCGCCGATAGGCTTCCTGGAGCCCGATCTGGTCGGCCAGCTCGTCACAGTCGGGGTTGAGCTCGCACACCTCGCGCTTGGCCTCCAGGGGGTCCCATGGGGCTCCGGAGACGCTGCTGGGGACAAACGGGGCACCCAGGGGTCTGGGGGGGTCCCACGGCAGCCGGGGGCTCCTGGGCTGAGCCAGCAAGCCTCCCCCATGTGGGGCCGTACTGCTCAGCCAGCGGGTCCCTCACCTGCCATAGCCGGGATTTCGCTTCTGCCTCTGCACCACCTCGGCGCTGGCGCGTCTGGAGACGAAGGCTGCAGGGACAGGGCGGTGGGTCAGGGCCGTGTCCCCCGTCCCCAGGGCGGTGGGTCA
>QUSF01000185.1:293114-304812 GCA_003676055.1 Chloebia gouldiae | reverse complement strand
CGAGTGACTCTCTGACAGCTAGAAGCTATTCCCACTCTGGGCCCATCAATTTTGTACCCAAAACCCCATAGAAGAGAGATGAACTGCAAAGTTTTATAACTGCTCTAACTACATGCCCGGGCAGAGCAGCTCCGATCATAAGTGGCACAACAGAGGCACATACCACATAAGCCAAGGTAGGTACATACAATGTGAGTACGCACAATATAAGCCAACATAGGTACATATAGTATAAGTACATACAATATAAACTGACAAAGTGATGTGGCGTTGCTGAAGCCTAAGCGGACCCTGGCTCCTCCTCTCGATCTCCCCGGCCATCGCCAAAGGCTACCCGAATGCCACCTTGAAATAAAAGATTTCAAGGCTTCATCACAGAATGCTGAAATATTTCCAGACTGCTCACAAGCACAGGAAACCTGATCCACCAGCCAGTTGGTGATGGGGTTTGGCATACTCCTAGTGCCTAAAACACACAAATGAGAATGGAGGCTTAGAGATACACCAGAAATTGAGACCTGAGCGAGAACAACTGCTTCCACAACCCATCATTGCTCACCTTGACTGCCAACATCTGGATTTAATTCCTAATACTAAAGACAGAAAACAGTGCTCTAACACAGAGTCACCATTTACACTTCCACTGCAGAGACAAATGGTGACTGACCCGACCAGGGAACACCCTCTCCAGTGATGGGGTGCTCTGCCACGGATTTAATCCATCCACATCTGAAAGAAAGTTAGGACAAAAGTCAAATGGCTGCAGGATACCTTAACAGGTCCAGACATGTCAATCTAGGAATACCATCTAGAGTCAAACTCCACCCTGCATTACAAAATTCAAGTCCCTGGGACTTGACCCATCACATCAGGCTATGCAGCAGGGCAGACCAGCTCCAGGACAAATATGTGCTTACAGCCATGACAGAGGACAGGACATGACAAATGAGGGCACACTAAAAACAAGGAACACATTATGCTAACAAGATTGTGACAGAACAACTATAGAAATCTTCCTGGCAAGAAGAATAATGGCAAGGACTGAGAGGATGCCAAAAGAGATGCCCGATGCTAAGGCAACAGTGGATAGCAGAGGCTCTAGGGAGAAAAAGAGAATGCTGTAACAGAGTGACCTGTTAGAACTGTTGGTCACAATGATCGAGATGACCATGAGACAATGCTACATTTGGAATGCTCTCCGTATCCCTGCAAACTTGTAAGTGCCAGGATATTACAACTCATGGCTGGAAAGGCTGGATGGTGATACTGCTGGAAGCAAGGCCTCAAAAGTCATCTGACTCGATGCTTCTGAATTGCGACCCGGAGACATGGCCGAGCCCGCTGGGAAAAGAACGAACCGTATCGGCGTCGTGCCGAGAAGCGCGAGCGTTCGAGAACCTAGAGATCGTGGGAGAAAAGGCAGAGGTACCTGATCCGAGGCACCTCCACGACACGCTAGGAAACACAGTACACCGGACAACACAACACAGACTGGAACTGTTCTGCACTGCACACCCTACAGCTGCAATCAAAAGTAGAGCCTCTTCCTTTAACTGTCCTAAAAGCCCCTTAGAGGATATCCTTTTCCCCTCTGCTAATTTTTAAATCTGTCCCAGGAATTTCCAGTCCACTACTAGACGACCATCCTATCTCCAGGCTGTGGGCCTGACTTTATCTTTTGGAAGACGGGCGACATGAATCCAGAGCTTGGTAAAGAGTAAGATTCATAACTGTTGTAATTACATAGACTTGCTGTGGGGTGATTAAGTTCTTCATCTTTGAAACAGAGCCAACCTGTTAGTGTCCAGCCATCCCTGCAATAGCTGGGTGGTTGGTGATTGATGTAGTTGTGGTTCACTTTTCTAATGATTTTTGGAAAGCTGGTCCATCAGCTGAGGTTTTTTGCACCTGTGGATCAGCACAATCAGTTTGGTGGTGGTAGTGGATTGTTATTCCTATTTGATTGCTGTGCTGAACCTATTACCTTGATCTCAGGGAGTGCAGGGAAAGGGGCAAAGGGAATGTGAGAATACTCAAAGCATCATTATGGATGCAAACATGCAGATAGCCCATGCAGTCTGTGATGTGAATGTGACTAAGGGATGCATGAAATTCCACCTAGTGGGGTAACTGCAAAGATCAGCCATGCCTAGAGAAGTCTGCCATCTCCTGTTGCACCCTGAAGTACCTTGTGTACCCACCATAACCCCGATTTTTTTTCCCCAGTGTCCCTTTGACAGACCACTGCAGGCAGCTGGAGCACTGCTGGTGAGTATGACCTGATGTGTGTTTGCAGCATGGGTTGTTGGATGCTATTTTGAATCCTACTGATGTGTTAAGATTTTAGCTTTTTTATTTTTCATATATTAGTAATTCTGCACCCCAGCAGCTGCAGTGGTATGAAATGCTGGCACACTAGCTGCCAGCACCATTTACAATAGCAAGATTGGTCTCTTAGGACAATAATGGATGTAGGACAAATTATGATGGTGAGCTGAAAGTGCTATTATTCATTATTGAAACTGAATTGCTCTCTGGCCAGTGCTAAAACTATAAAGCTGGCAGCCAGTGGACAAGCCCTCGGTAACCTCTGCCACTGAACTAAAAGCTTTTGGAGGGGAACAGAAGTGCTATAAATCTTTTGGGTGACATTTAACATTTGTCAGAGAAGCACTTTGGACTTATTTTAATCTCTTCATTTTGGAAAGTTCATAATAACAAATAATGGGTGCCTTGAACCTGGCCAGTGAATCCCCTGCCTCTCCCAGCTCCAAATGGAAACTAGAAGTGGCCTCTTAATAGAAAGGGCAGCTCTGCTCATTGCTGCCTCTTGTGCACTGTGTGGTCTCCCAGCTGCTGCTAAATGGATAAAATCCATTTAGTGTTTACACTTGCTGCCTGTTACTGCAATGACACCGGAGCCGGCAAATATTTTAACTTGATTTTTTTTTAAATTGTCCATTAATCTTCCTCAGTGATTTGAAGAGAAGTAAATTATTTATGATGTGGATGTTATAGGGGATTGTTTCTGCATTAACATTTCATTTGGGAGTGTTAAATCTGTCTCTCATGCTAAGTTAGGGATTGGGTTTATCAGGTGATTTGTCCAGAGATGAATCCCATCCAAACACATATCTACCAGTGCCTCTTCTTCTGTCCAGATGCTTCCCTGCCATGAAATGAGTGTCCCATGCTCCAAGTGAAGCAAATGCTGGGTCAAGGTGAATAACCTTATAAAGTGTACTTTCAAGCTGTAAATTTTGCTACTCACCTAAATGAGAAGCAGTCTCAGCTGGAAAAAGGGATTTTGTGCCATGTCATTAGCATGCCTGCTATTTTTGGCTGGGCTTATTCAGGCCGTGCTGATCGCCTTGATGAGAGGCTTTACTGGTAGGTAGATTAGCCACTACTACACTAGAACAGATTCTCAAAGAGTTGCTAAACCTAATTTAAAATTAGTATGTCAGGAAAAAAAGTGACCTTTTTAATTGTCACAGTGGTATCCAAATGGAAGCTGTAGGGACAATTTTCATGACAGGACAAGAAGACACAGTTACAAGCTGTGCCAGGGGAGGTTCAGGTTGCACATCGGGAAGAATTTCTTCACTGAAAGGGTTGTTAAGCATTGCACTGGACTGCCTGGGGAAGTGGTCGAGTCCCTATCCCTGGGGTTCCTGAAAGTGTCCAAGGAATGACTGGAGCTGGCACTCAGTGTTGTGGTATGGTTAACACAGTGGGAATTGGTCACAGGCTGGACTTGGAGGTCTTCTCTAGCCTTTATGGTTCTGTATGTTCATGTTTCCTGGGCTATCCCTGTCACTGTTCATCCCAGACCCCTTCTCAGGAGTGAAGGGAGCAGGCTGACATATGACCAATTAGAAAGGGACTAAGTCCCAAGTCCAGGTATTAGCGTTTTAAAAATAACTGTAACTGCTATATTAAAAAAAAAAAAATCAAATGCCACCAAAGTCCTTCTGCGAACAGCAGAACACTATCCTGGGGAAAGCTGTTTGAGGACATAAGCTAACAAATTCCACCTTACATTTCTGAGCACAATGCGTGTCTGAGCAGTCAGGGAGCTGCAAATGCACAGGTTTTTGGAGGAACTGGAACTGGCACTGCCATATGCAAAACGTTGGGATATCCAGGCTGACTCTGGCTGTCCTCAGCACGTTTGGGGCAGTGGTTTCCCTCTCTCACCCACAATTATCCTTCCTGTGACTGCCACAAAAGAGCAGGTTGCAAAGTGCTCTGAGGGCATCTTGCTGAAAAGCGTTGGATAAACACACTGTAGAAAGAGCACAAACTTAAACTTTGACCACCACCACTTCTCTGCTCCATGTTAATATGTATTTGGGGGAAGTTCATGTACAAATGAATGTACAATGTACAAAAGCCAACCTATGATACTGAGGTGCCTGCAGTGTGTTCTCTAGAGAAGAAATGTTTGAACAATGCCTTGGAATGAAAAGGTTGAGAGCCTGCAGTGGGTTTGACCAGAGAAATGAGTCAGTTACTGGAAATACTCAGAGGTTTGTCTCAGAGATTCAGTGTTGCCAACCAACCTGCACATCGGGTACCAGTTTTATTGATACATGCATAAGACTAAACATGACACCTCTGTCAAACGAATCCCTGGGCACCATTTAACTACCGCAACTGCTTTTAAAAGGTTGCCTGGGGGCACAGCCCACCCAGGCAGAATATCATCATCTTAAGCATTTTCCAAGTTGCTGACAATTGGGAATTCTTGCCTTGTAGCAAAATAATTATACAATAATAGTGGAAGTCAAACAAGAGGGCATTCAGGACCTGATTGTGCTCTCTGGCTCTGTCATGCCTTCACTGGTTTTACTGATATCTCCAAATACAATCACGTCTCTGGGCATTCGGTCTCCTCGAGTGTCTGCATTGCTGGCTTGAGATTTGGTTGCTGGCTTGCAAGCAGAATATACTGTGAATCACAACTTTGGGTTACTTTGCAATCTTCTGTATGACTGTTTAAATAAAAATTGATCACCTTTTTATAGACTATTCTTATCATGACAACAGACACATTAATGTCATTTCTCACTGGGAGTGATAGAGTAAATTAAGGATGTGTATTCCTTTTCAATAATGAGCAAGTGATTAAGTTATTTATAAGTGCAAGAAACTTCTTCCCATACTGAGGATAGAGTCAGTTTTCTTTTTTCTGACTTTTCCTCATGCTTCTGCTTTCTACTTGTTAGTCAGCACACAGGAACAAGTGCCAGCAGGGAGTAATAGCAGAAGAAAAGGAAGGTTTCTTTTTGGCAAGGATATTTTTGTACCAGTTCTCATCTAGGATAGGGCAACACGCTTCAGCCTTCACTGCTCCATAGCTGACAAGGGTAAGATGGGTAGTGGACAGAGCTATTTATTGTCCAGTTCATAGTTGCACTGTCACACAGCTGGTGACTGGAGACTGCTGCGTGTGCTGACCATAGGGACCAGCTGCTTGGGTTTCCATTTCTGAGCTTTGTGCATCCCTGTAACTGGAGGATGTGGGAGAGGCAGGGGGAGAGTATCTAGCCACCTCTGTCTTCCAGAAGTGACCTGTTAAATTAATAATCTGTTTCATCTCTATACATGCAATGCCTATCCCTCCATCTAATCTCTCCACCTCCTTTGGTAAATCATCCTTCTGTTAGAACTCCAGCATTCTTCCTAGGAAAAGGGTGAGTAGTGATGAGTGGTAAACTGAAAGCAGAAAATAGATCAGTTATGATATGGCTATTAGTACATTTGCTATTAATAAGTCAGATATTCCCTAGAAGTCCCTTAAACTTTATCTCCTGACATTACAAGCTTGATAGCAATTCAGGCTGTTTATGGTTCCTATTAAATGAATCTGCTTCTCAACACCAATTTTGAGCTAATGGAAGACCATCCATATGATGGAAATTCTACTGTCTTAGACCCTGACTCCTCAGCATGGATCTCACTAGATCAGGGCTTACCCTGCAGGAGATTTATATGCACCCAAGAGCTTTAGGAGCATAAATCCTGTTGACTGATCAGCAGAAACTCCACAATGTGCTAACACCTTCAGCAGAAAACAACCTATCCCACATCTGTGGGCAGAGAGCTCATTTTGAAGGAGCTTAGGGCCATAAATGCTCTAAATACTTTTTAAAATCTTTTCCAGAACAGAAAAAACAGGTTTGAGGGCTGCAGGGAGCAGATGTATCCTGTGCAAATCAGAGACGTCTTGCTGCATCATGACATCACAAAACTGCTTGAGCAGGCAGCTCTTCTCCCTTTGCTGGTATGGATGCAGCTTAACAATAGATTCTAAGTTTGTTGACTTACTGGAGTAAAACACACAATAGAGCCAAAGATATATAGCTTTGTAATTGCTTTCTCCCCATTGGCTTCTCTGCAAGCTCCTGTCTTTTATCCTCCACTTGCTCCTCTTGCTCTCCTGCCACAGCTGGTGAGAATGGAGCCAGATTTATGAAGACATCACCTACTCATGTCAAAAGTGACACATCCCAATGCAGTCTAGAGCTCCTCAAGTTGTGAGCCTCTGATGACTATATTTATAATCCAGTCATGCTGAAAACCACAAACATAACTTCTGTCTGACCTTCTCTATTAAACCACAAGGACTTTTTTTCTGCTGGGATTTCTAATACTTTGACATATGCAGTATTTTGTCTGGTGGCATTTCCCCTGCTGCTCCTCATATTATTTCTATGGGTAGGTTATGTATTGCAAATCTCTCAGCTTCAGCGAAGGTGCCTGCTGGTTGCCCTGGGTGGGATCTGTGTGGGAAGGGCAAGGGCAATGACTTTCAAGTGATGCCAGAGTAGTCTCTGAATAATGAGTGTAAACGACTACTTTATGATATGTTGTTACGGTGGAGGTAATGAGAAAATCTCTCGCTAGCTCTCAAGTCTTTCACCCTCGCAGTCTCTGAGCACCTCCAGGCTATGATCTCATCCTCAATACCCCAGTTTATAGGATACAGAGGTTAAAGCATCTGCTCAAGATCCTTCTGAAAGGTAACAAAAAGGGCAGGAATGAGATCCAGGTTTCATGACTCCCCCTGTGCCCCAGAAGCCTAATTCCTGCTTTTACCTTTTGCTTCTAAAATCAGGCACTTCCCATGAACTGTTTATCTGTTTATGGAACTGTGTTCAGTGTTATCAGCAGAAACCCTTCAAAACACACTCAAACAAGCCAAAGTGGGTGTCTTTTGATCAGGTTTGTCTGCACCCACATAAATGACTAGTGGCAGAGGGTGGTGGAGAGACCACCCTGACCCTCCTCTTTCTTGCACTGATGTGGATTTGGAAACTGGTGTGGGTACATGGTGCTCTCTTAGTGCCAGTTGTGTCTTCTCAGGACTATTAAAGTCCTTGATGTTGTGTTGGTAGAGATCAGACTGGACGCCAGCCTCTTCCTTGGCACAGCTGTTGTCCATCCTCTAGGGCCCAGGGTTGTGCAGCCATGCAATGTTAATGAAGACCTCTGTCTACAAGAATAATCGTCATGAAAATTAGGCCTTGACCTGGTTTTCTTTGGACTAGAAGAAATCTCAACTCAAGTTTATCAGCTTTGCTCAATATCTGAGCAGGAGGAAGCAGGCCTTTGTCTGGGAGATCACTTCTGGATTTGAGGGTTCCCATCCTCCACTGGCCTGGGTCATCTCGTGTGAACTATGCTTGTTGTAATTAGTCCCATTTTTGAAGCTGGTGAAGTCATCAGCTTCAATTTGAACGTGTTCCCTCTTGGTTCAGACCACTCTCTTTTAGAATCCATGCATAATTCATGGGCTGATTATACCCACTTCCAAAGAACAAATGAATCCGTGGCATTCCTTTGTAAGCTGGCTCATACATACACTAGCACCTCTAGTAGAGTAGGAGTCATTAAACCTCCTGGTATAAACTGCTGTATCCAAGTTTGGCTGAGAAGCTATATTTGACCTTACAGCTTATGTTGTCATATGTTGAAACTGCACAAATCAGGTAGGTAGTAGTGTTGCAATGTTTTCTTGTGTCTGAGTATGTTCAGCTACCACTAAACCTTATAGATAAGCCTGGCTTAGATTGCTGGTGCTGTTATGTCAGCAGAGAGCATGAAACACCAGTTTTACCTAAGAGTGCTGTGCTGGCAGGGTACCTGGTGCAGGGGAGGGAATCTAGCTGAGCTCTGTGCTGGGAACTCTGATTAGTGTATGCTTGTCTGCTTCAATATCAAGAAAATTGCATTTGCTCAAACCTTTTATTGAAAAATCAGGCTTTAGTGGGTTTGTTGCTTTTGCCTGTTTTGCTGAGGCAGTGAGAGGGAGTATGTTGTTCCAGCTTGGGACTGCACTTGAGAAAAATTAACTTCTAAACCAGCCCAAACTGAGCATTTTTCTCCATCTGACATTTCTTCACTGCCAGTAGACTCTGCAGTGCCCCAGAAGAGCCACAGCTGTATGGGATGGGCTTCTCTACACCACAGCTTTGGATGGAGGGTGGCTGAGGTGTACTCATCATGAAAGAAGGGGTTAGAACTGGCTATCTCTGCAAGGGGATGAAGCAAGGGCTTGCACTAACATGCTGTGTGTCAGGAGAGAGGGCATAATGAAGGAAATTGGCCTGGGAAATTGGCCTGTGCTCCTAATTTATGGTGAGTCCTGCCTGCTGCTGCTGGGTAAAGATGTTTCTATCTCAGCACTTGAAAGCAGGGCACCTATGGCCAACAGCAGCTGAAGGACCCCCATTCGCTCCTCATCCCAGCTAGAGTGCTCCCATGGACACCAAGTGTTTCAGAGGGGGATGCAAGAATACAGAGAGAGTCCAGGTTGTTGATCACATAGATGTAGAAAACTCCCAACATTTGTAGACTGGAATCAAGACTGAAAAGAGCTACACTGATCTCACAAGGCTGGTGGGAACAGGAGTTTCCCACTGCATATGGTTTCTGTGGACTCTTGGTGCATGCTTACCAGTACCTGAACACATGCTGGGCTGGCCCCAGCCTCACTCTGCCAAGGCAGAGTAACAAAGGAAAGAGCAGAAAGGGAACTTCTTGCACTTCATCCTGAGTGCAAAATAGGCCTGGGTCCTATGATAATACACATGGATTCTGCCTGCAGTTGTTGCATCCAGGTTTCTCACAGATACACCAGAAGGGAAGTGTTCTTTCCAAACACTTCTGTAATTTGTTGACATATACATTACCACTGTGAGAAGCAATATCCCTTCTAAATCCTTGTTTTCCCTACTCTTTACTGTAGTATCTCAGGGTGATGTTAATTCACCCCACCTTTGATCTGAGTCCTGGACAGTTCATTCCCTTGATCTTGTGGAAGACTTCCCCATGCACTAATTCTACCATGTTAATTGTCCATTGTAAGAAACAGCTGATTCTGATTATCACAAAAAGTACCCAGCAAAAGTCAAAACAGGGTAGCACATTAGACAGGGTAGATTCATTAATTACTCAGTTATGTCTTTAAACTGAAAATATCCCTAATTAACACTTTTCCACTCACGATGAATATCTTTTCCCCAACAGGCTGCAAGTAGAGACAGTCTTTCCTTAAGATCATTGCACCTTCCATTGGCAAAAGTTTTATTATCAAAACAATAATTTGTCCAGTGTTGAAAAGCTGCAAGGAAAGAAAGAAAAGTCAATACATTTGACCTTGCTTCTGGGAGAGAAACTCCTGGTAGTCATTACAAGTCAACTGTGGAAGTAGCAACACATGATTTTAATGGATGTTTCTTAAACAAATTCTTTCCATGAGCAAACATTCCTCTGTCCTTCAACCCACACCTGAAGGAACAGGGAATGGAGGTTGTCTGCCACAGCAAAACTCCTTTGCTTCCTTGGTTATCTGAGGAGAGAGCAGAGGGATAAGTGGAAAGTAATTTATCAGGCCTGCAGGGAAATAAGGCTCATCAGGATTTCCTCACAGCTGCAAACACAGCAGCGATTTATTCAAATGTGGTTAAATGACATACTCATTTTTCTCACTTAGGTCGAGGTTCTGGAAAACATCTTGGAAAAGAATTTTAGTATGTGATGATGTTTAAACCTGGGTGTGAACCCCATGCAGACTAGTGAAACTCAAGCATGTACTTTACGCATAAGCATGGATCCACTTAAGTGCTGTCTTCATTAGAGCTGGTGTTTAAGTGGCTCCTTGAGCTAGAGCCTCCAGCTCTGAAAAGGCTCTCCTATTCTTTGTGTGCAATGCAGAGAGAGCTAACTAAATACTTGCTTGTTTTCTATAGCACTGACCAGAACCACCTCAAGTGCCAGGACAGCAGACATAAGCAGGAAAATTGACTCTGATCATCCCTGGAGTCATTTAACATTTCAGTGGAGCCAAGTGTTCGTTCAGTGGAGCCAAGTGCTTTTCAACTCTCATGATGTCAAAACAATTAGCAGATCACAGCACTGCTGATTCACTGGTGCTCCAAGAAAAGCATCTGGCCAACATATGGAAATTTAACAGAAGCACTGAATAACCTTCTCCTTGCGCCATCAGCTGGCAGACCCATTAGGATGATTCTTATATCCCAGGATAGGTTTTGCAATTCAACTTAACCATCTGAAAAGACATCACTGCAGAATTCCAATTACATATTTATATCATAAGCCTGTTTTCCATGCATTACCCCTGTTAGAATTCAGAAAATATAAAATATCCTAAGCTGGAAAGAACACAAGAGAATCATCAAATCAAATTTACTTAGCAGGTTGAGGATTTTGATTTAGATTAGATATTTGGAAAAAATTCTCCCCTGTGAGGGAGCCCTGGCACAGGCTGCCCAGTGAAGCAGTGGCTGCCCCATTCCTGGAAGTGCTCGAGGCCAGGTTGGATGGGACATGGACAAACCTGGAATAGTGGAAGGTGCCCCTGCCCATGCCAGGTGTTGGAATGAAATGATCTTCTAGGTCTCTTCCAACCCAAAACATTCTCTAAATGTTTCTAAATTCAAGACCTTCTGTTAATTTGCTATTGGTTGCATCCCTAGCCACCTTGACAATTCCAGAAAATATAATTTGGTACTAAAGCAATTAGTACTCTTGCTGACTAGTGAATGAGATCATAGCTGTCAGATTGGAAAAAAACTATAACACAATAATGAGCCTGATCATTTAAAAGGCAAAGGCAAAAAAGCAGTCTCTGTGTGGATAACGGGTGTCTTTGAGACAGTTATGCATCTGACATTATCATAAGGAAACAGAAAAAAATGGGGATGTGAAGGATGCTTAGTGTTCTTTGAAGAGTGTTGGTTTATCACTCACAGACCCTTTCAGTAGACTTTTAGTTTTCCCTCTGAGCTGCTTTGAGGTCTGCTCTTGCCTTTTGAAGCAGTTAATTCCTACAGTGCCTTCCCCTCAAAATGTCTTGAACTGCTTCAGAGCATACTCTAGGGTGACACAGAAGCCAGCCCTGCTGTTCAGAGGACATGGTGCCCACACGTGAGTGACAGCAGCGCTGTGCAGTGCCCCAATACACCCACATTTGCAGCCCTGTGGTGGCACATTCTTGTTGGTCCCTGCAAGACAGGCACAGGAATGGTGGGGCACAAACTTCGGTATAAAAACCCTCACAGAGCTCGGAGCACGGCCACTCCTCAGGGGCGAGCAGCCCGCGCAGGGGGCAGTCCCAGCCAGGCCGCTCCGCACAAGCCCGCCCTCCTCACCTCCTCGCCGCCCCAAG
>QUSF01000185.1:204617-293104 GCA_003676055.1 Chloebia gouldiae | reverse complement strand
TCCCCACGGCCCCAAGGGCCGCTCCGCACAAGCCCGTCCTCACCTCCTCGCCGCCCCAGTGGCCGCTCCGCCTCCGCGGCAGCGCCGACCCGGAAAGCATTTGGAGGTCGCGCTGGGAAGATGGCGGCGCCCAGGCGGTGAGAGGAGAGCGGCGCAGCAGCCGCGGCCATGAGCGCCGCCCGCAGCTGCCGCCCGCCCCGGGCGTTCGCAGGTACCGCGGAGCCGTAGGGCGAGGGGGCCGGTGTGCGGGCAGGGCCGGGGCTGCTCCGTGGAGCGGTGCCCGGAGCCTGCGAAGCCGTGCCTGTGCGTGTCCTCGTGTGCGGGGCGTCCCGGTGTGCCACACTGCGCTCTGTGTCCTCCACGCGTGTTTGACTTTGGTGCTGTCCTGTGGCAGCTGCTTCCTCTCAGTGCTTATTTAGCACGATAACCTCGTCGATAGTGATACAGTAGTGGGACAATACTATGTTGTACGATGCTCCATCACCAAGGCTGCCTGAGCTCAAGCAGCGTTTGGACAGCCCTTTCAAGGTCAGGGTGGGATTGTTGGGGTGTCCTGTGAAGGGTCAGGAATTGAATTCGATGATCTTTGTGACTCTCTTCCAGGTCAGGATATTCTGTGAAAATGCGTCTTACTGGTGCTTAGGAATTTGGAAGAAACACTCAAAATTTTATTGGGACATGCCAACAGTTCAGTTTTGAGCCCCTTGGGATAAGAAGGAAAAGGAGGGGTTGGAATGTGTCCAGGGAAGGGAACAGAGCTTGGGAAGGGTCTGAAGCACCAGAAGTAGCTGAGGGAGCTGGAGGGCTTCAGCCTGAAGAAAAGGAGGCACAGGGGAACTTCCCATTCTCCACAATTCCCTAACAGGAGGGTGCAGCTAGCTGGGGACTGGGCTCTGCTCCCCGGTAGCGAGGGACAGGATAAGAGGAAGAGGCCACAAGTTGGGCTAGGGGAGGTTTGTGTTGAATCTTAGACAAAATTTCTTCTCTGAATGGGTGGTCAGGCACTGGCATAAGCTGCCCAGGCCAGTGATAGAGTCACCATCCCTGTAAGGGTTAAAAAAACATGTGAATGTAGTACTTGGGGACATGGTTCAGTGGTAGACCTAGCTGTGCTGAGTTAATATTGAGACTTGACCTTAAAGGTAGTTTCTGTCTTTAATGATTCCATGATTTTGCACTGTCAGGTCTTTCACCTGGAGCAGCAAACATTTTCCATTATCTGACCCTGGTTCCCTTCTGTTGGGGTGTCCTGTGTCACAGCTGACAACAGGCGCTGTAGTCTTAATTAGAAGCAAACTCAGTGGCAGAGAAGAAACTGGAATCTGTTACCTTTTTTTCTTGCTTTCCTTTAAACAGGATTATTTCTTTGGCATCTGAGGAACACTGGTGCACAGCAGATACCATGCCGGTTTGTAAACCTTCACCATGTGGCCAGCAACAGATTGATTACCTTTCAGTACTTTAACTTTCTCAAACGAATGGTAAGTCAAGGAGTGTATCTATACATATTTCTCATTGATCCCATGTGATAAGTCATAATGGAGATTAGTTGAAAAGAGTAATATTTTTCTTACCAGCCAAACTCAGGCAATTATAAGCGTCTCCATTTTTCACTAAATCAGAGTTAAAGCATTTGGTATCCTAAAACATCTCAGGCTGGAGGAAACCTTTTGTAGCAAGGACAGTGCCTTGTGTTGTAAAGTCTCCTCTGCTTGACAGGAGGCTTTTGTATCCTTGAAATAGGGCATTCATTTCCTGTTGAGAAACTTGACATAAAATAATTTAAAAATTATTATTTATAAAACTGCTAATAAAGTCACATCTTGGCTAGCAGTCAAACAAGTGGTAGATGGAACTCACTTGTGGAGGTGGTATGTTCTCAGTTATTTGGTTTATTTCAGTCAAAATTCCTGAGCTCATTAAGTTAATGGGTTACATTTAGAGTGTGCTGTTAGTTTTAGGCATTAAAAGAGCTGTAATTATCATTAAATCCCTTGAAATTACATCTTCTTCTTTGACCAGTTGTATCATATGTTAGTGGATGGTAGTAATTTTCTTTTAATTGTGCTGCTGATTTGAACTATATTCACATTGCTCATTCAAAGTTGCAGACCACTCTTCCTCATTGTAATTATTACTGTGTACTTGAAATCAGGATTGGTTGAAAGTTCTGTCTTTCTGTTCTTCTGCTGCTTGAAATATATAGAATATTCGGGGGAAGAAAATATGAGAAGAGAATCTAAATGCTCTTTTTCTTCTGGGTTTGTTTGGTAAGCTCTAAAAGAGACCAAACAACTCCACCCTAATTTATTGTTCAATATATGTTGCTTTGAAATTTGTTGTATAATTAATTAACAATAAGTTTGGCATAAATAATAATAGACTAATGTGGGAAATGACTTTATATCATAGGTGGTAGATTGTATTTTTTGGCATATTTTTAATTTTTTCATTTCTTAAATACACATAAGTTTAGTACTTATGTTTGAAAACTGAAGTTGTGTGGGAATTTGTATATTTCACTGTTTAAGGGTGAATTTTGTTTGGTCAAAGGTTGAGCTTAATGACCCTGGAGGTTGTTTCAACCTTTATTATTCTGTGGTATTGATTAGTTGTACATCGCATTCTGTTACCTGGTGGTTTTGAATATGAACAAGGAGTTTGCTGTTGTAGCTATGGGGGAGGAAGTAAATATTCAAATGCAATTCTGCAAGCTTGCATAAACATTGATTCAGTTGTGAAAGCTGCTTTTCTAATATCTTAGCTGACTTCAGAAGTGTTTCTGTGTGTGAAATAGGTGTCTGAAATTCAGACTAACTCAGTTGTGTCGTGGAAGTAATTCTCCTAACAAGAAAAAATAGCAATAATATTCTTGGTGTTAATAAAGTGAAATGGACAGAAATATCTTTATCTATTTGTTTTAACATTTCTCATTTCATTTAGTATGTAAAACAGTGCAACAAAGATCTCAGTCAACGAGCCAAACCCAAGTCCGATTCAATTGTGTCTCCTTTTCATGAGCTTCATCAATTGGATCAGGAGAAAAAGGTTGTACACAAAATTAGCCCAGTTTCACCTATTCCTCAGTCATGGTCTGATATGTCAAGCAGAAATGAGGTGACAGAAATGAAATCAGCTGCAGAAACTGAAGACTCAATCATACCAGTGGGAGCTGAATCCAAGGAAGACAGACAGTGGAAAGAAATGAAGCTACAGCTGGATGATTTGCCAGGAATTTTAGCACGCTTGTCCAAAATCAAGCTTACAGGTATTACTGATAATTTTTTCTCATTTCCTTGCATTCTGCTTGATAGCAGAATTCTTTGGAATCTTACTGGTATGGTTTAGGTTTGCATGTGATAATTCCCACTTTACTGATGCTAGCTTGTATCAATTTCATCAAGTACGTGCTAGGAAAATTGTTTTATGGAAGAATTTAATAGTTTTCCCATTAAATTTGTTTAAAAACAATTAGAGGAGCTTGCATCCTATTGTCAGCTAGTTTCTGGGAAATAAGCAAGTGTTAGTAGACAGACTACAATGAAACTGGGTAAGGAAGTGAATTTACAAATAATGTGTTCAGTATCTGAAGTTGTCTTGCTTAAGTTTACCAGTGTTTTGTCTTATTTGCATACATTTCACTGTAGTACTGCTGGTTCTGAAATTAGCACTAGATGTCCCAATGTAAGATAATGCAAATGGTTTCCTATATTAGAAAGGAAAATGTTTGAGTCTGACCAACTGAGTTTTATAAAAGAAGATCCAATTTACTTTTCAGTCATTGATGGTGTTGTCTTTTCAAACCAGCAATTTGTTAATTAATTGCCTTGCAGCCTTAACTACATTTTGTCTTGTTCAAGTAGTAATACTTAATGACTTTAAATAACTCCTTTGCCAATATTATAAATTACTCCTTTGCCAATAGGTAGGGCTAAGTATACTTTTATTTCTAAGGAAGCTCTACTTATCTGACCAAAGCCTTATGTCTTGTCTATGATATAAAGTCCAAGAACAGAAGCGTAATTTCCTTAGTCCTTGCCTGGGTGCTCTCCAATCAGTCAAGTGAATTCCTGATAATAAGACTGTTCCTTGCCCTAAAAATTTGTTATAATGAATGTCCTGAATTCAGGTTACTTTTAAAAACTTTTTTTGTCTTGCAGTATTTAAGTTTTCATTGTTTGTTTTTCTGTGGAAAAATCTTGCTGACCACATAGAGTGTATAATGGTAATTTACATTTTCATCTGTGTTACTGATGCATCTCGTGTTTTGGATTTGGCACAACTGATCTTGTTTGCACATGCACATTCACTTCCTTATTGTTTTTATAAAGCCTGAGGGCATTTATTTTGTGCTGGTAGAGTTTGATGAGATGAAAACATGTATTTTAATATTTTACTGTGTCACTTTGACATATTAGACTTGGAAATTTAAAACTCAGGTTACATAAATCTCACACTAGCACATTCAGCAATTATCAGGATTATTTGCAGCAAATTTGTGGTACATACATCCTTAATTATTGTGTCATCTTTCTGCATTATACAGGTTTTGCCTTTTTCTCCCTCATGCTCTTCAGTTTTAGTAATAATTTGTTACTGTTGAGCTCACCATGGGTAATTTGGAAGTGCTGTGTGAGCAACTAGCTCTTCTGGCATATTTTCATTGAGGGGATTTGATTAAAGTGTCTTATGTGAAATTGAATGCTGTGATAGCTGTTGAAGTAGAACTAAATTAAAAAATTTCACTAGATCCATAAATGAAAATTTACAATGCTACAATTAAGGGACCAGAGAGAGAGAAAACTGACTATTGTTGAAAGCACTTGAGATTTTTTTTTTATGTTTGCTGATCGGTAAACTCAGTGCTTGTACCACATCTCAGTGTTACTGGTGCTTCTTGAAATGGGAGTTTCAACAGCTTCAGCAAGATGGGAGAGTGTAATTTTCAAGAGAAAACAATTTCAAGTGATAACTTTTTATGTGGCCTCAGAGCTGCTGCAAAACTCTTCAGCAGTTCCTGGTAGCCTCTTTTAGCTAGGCAAGCACCACTCTGGATTTAAAATAGGGTATAGAAGGCGAAGGTTAAGGAATGTCATTCCCTGTTGTTTTCTATGACAGTGCCTTTTAAAGTGTAAGCTTGACTGCTAATTTCTGAACATGTGTACAATTTTTAATCCAGCTTGCAAGCCTGTTGGGAAGGAGACTGTGATTTTAGTTTATCTCTGTCTTCTCCTGTGCCTGGAGGAGTTCTTGATCCAAGGTAAATGTGGTAAACTTTACCTGTTGAGAAGGTATAGAGAAATACAGGAAAAAACCTTACCCTCTTTTCTTGTTGCCATCTTTATGTGTTTGGTGTGCAGATTTTTTGGAAGTGGAAAGTGTAAAAGAGTAAGTTGGATGAAGAGGACTTTGTAGAAGGGGAGTTCTATTGTTGGTCTTTATTGGTCATGGGATAGGGTAGGACATAAGCAGAAATATGACTGTGTGTAATATGTAGAGCAAGGAAAATTTTTTACGACTTGTGTAATCATTTAGACAAATTATATATTCTGTAAAGACTACAGTGTTGTAGTTCTTTGATTTTTTTTAAAGAATAAATTCTCTGAGGTCAGTTTTTAAGTTGCAAATGTTGTACAACTCAGTTCCTTTCACCCGTGAAGTTGTGATAGATTGCATATCCTGTGTGGTTTTTTTGGCAGACACTTATACTTTTTAGAGTATGAAATAACAAAAAAACAAACTCTGCATGATGCAGAGGGACTTCTTATGCTCTGTTCTTTTCCTGCTGCTGCTGTAAAGAGATTTTTTATTTGTAGTATGAACTGTACTTCACCTTGGAAAGGAAATGAGTTTTGCTATTTCCATACCCTCCTGCTTCATGTAAACTGCAGCTTTTGTGACTCTGCCATTAGAAGCTCTGCCTTAAAAACAGGAATAGATTTTTGTTTACATTCTTTTGCCATAGAAAACAATTAGGGAACTTTTTGTTAAATGTCACATAATCTACCTTTTTGGGTTCAATTTCCATCCATTCCCATCTCTATGTTTTATGTTGGCTGCTCTCTGAACAGCTGTATCCTACCAGCCAGGCAATTGGAAAGCTAATGCATCTGTCTGATAGATTTTCAGAATTATAAATGCATTGTTTTCAACTTGATCCTGAAGTTGCTGTGTAACTGAATATAGGAAAGAGACAATGGAAGGTATGGGAATATGAGGAAATTCTAATGATTTATAATGCGCACACACACTAGGAATTTCAGATTGTCTTGTGTTCTTAAGTTTAGCTTCAAGTTTAGATTTAAGTAATGTTTTCTCTAGGGATTACAGATGAAAACTCAGATGAACTATGTGTAAAACCACAGGAAAATCAAAGTTCAGTTTTTAGTTTGGGGAAACTGAGGAAAGTATGATATGAAAAATGCTGAGTATTCCCTTAGATAACATTCTAGGGTTTGTGAACATTTCCTTGTTGTTGCTCCTGTAGCCTGTTGGTCTTTCTGTGAGAACAAGCAACTAAAGTGGATCAGGCTGTTCCATTCCTGGAAATGTTCAAGGCCAGGTTTGATGGGGCTTGGAGCAACCTGGGATAGTGGAAGGTGTCCCTGCCCACAGCAGGGGGTTGGAAGTAGATGATCTTCAATGTCCCTTGCAACCCAAACTGTTCAGTGATTTTATGATTCTGTGATGTACAGCACCATGTGTCTCAGTGCTCTAGTCTGGCAAAGTGTGATCAGTCAAAGACTGGACTTGATGATCTTGGAGGTCTTTTCCAACCTACTTGAATCTGATTACATAGCACCTGTCTGAGAATGTGGACAAACATGCTAATTTCTGGGCATTTTTAGTTTTGAAGACTAAACTAGAATTTTTTTTTTCATATATCTTGTTATAAGAAAATAATTCTGTTGTGCGTATTAGCAAACAGCTGGAATTTATTGGATGTGTTGCTTCTGTGTGGATTTGTGTCTGTGGAATAGTGATCCTCTAGCACAAATATGCTGAACCTAAAACCAGAAGCCTGAGATATTAGTACTGATTGAAGGTGTGGTTGTGAACATCCTGCTTCATCTCTTGTCTGTTGTATATTGGTGACACGAAGATGATGATGATCCTGTTTTGCATATTGACTTGACTCTTACCAAACTGCAGCAATGACTAAATAAGGGGCCTGTGTTGTGTTTGTAGGCTGAAAGTCTGGTAACAGCTGCTATAGTAAAAAAATGCATTTGCTTCAGTGGAGTTCCGGTATGTTCCCAGTTGATTCTGGAATAACAGCATTTATTCTTTAAATGGTAACTTCAGTATAGACAGAAAGTTTGAAAAATATTTATTGGTTGTTACTGTTCTTGCTAGTTTACCTTTATTAACAGTTCTAAATATATTTCATATACTTGTCAATGTAGTTCTTCTTTTGTGATTATTAAACCAGTAACTATTATCCCATGAAAGAAACCAAAGCTTTCTAGCAATTGGTTTTCCATGCTACAAGAAAAACAAATTAAATAAAAATAAACCATTATTACAGTTAATTTTTAGCAAAATATTTTAAAATTGTTTGATGGTAAGAAGAGATTATCCGCTCTGTTTGTAATATTGCACTTGAATTTCTCATGATTTTGTGCAGACTTGTTTCAGATAATTGTCCCAAATTTAATTTTGCTTCAGGAATGTGGCCTTTATTAGTGTGCAGGTTATAATTCATATCAAAACTTTGATGTGTTCAAACAAACCTGGGTTTAAAAAGGACATGTTGGTTAGGAGCGTAGCGCTAAATGCTGCTGCTACAGTTAGCTTTCCAGAAACTGAAGTGTGAAAATTCAGGAAGGAATACTTCTTCAGCTTTTGGAAAGCAGCTTGCCTTTAAGGGCTATAGACACTTTTGCAGTAAAGCAATGAAATTGCTTATTGAAAAAAAAGTACAAATGGATTTGCTTTTCTCCTTCCTTATGTACTGATACATCACCAGTACAGGAGTAGAAGGGAATTCTAGAGTAGGATTGATTTGCTTTGGCTTTCTGTGCTTTTATTTTGGCTTGGCTACTTTTTAATAGTAGGTAAACAAAATATGGCATAATGATTCACATGTTATAAATACAAAGGATTTATAAAGGCAGAGCACATTGTGATTAAGTGGAAAAGGAATGTAAAGAACACGCTAAACTTTTGGACTGTGTTTTTATGCCAGAAACATTATAATTCACTCTTTGTCACCAATCTATCAGCATTTTCTTTTTCATCTGCATTGATGTGGGAGACAAATGTCCCCTGTTAATTTTTGTTAAAGCTAAAAATATTTAAAAGACTAAAAGTAAGGCTTAGGCTGAGATCATAAGTTTAAATCTTGGCTTCTTTTTGAAGAGTGTGTATAGTGCCAGCTCCCATCAACAAGTCCTGAAAGGATCGATTCCATCTATTATGCAATAAAGTGAAGTTAATTTGGCCCCTAACACACTAAACTAACAGGGATTAAAAAACAAACAGAGTCAATGACTTCATTCCCTTGATGTGATATCAATTAAATACACTTTTCCTCCATGAGGGAAGTTGAAAAGTAAATTATTGGTTCCGTAGTTAAAGAAAATAAACTTCCCACTCCAAAGGGAGCATTTTCCTATTTACTGGTAATGTGTTGTATTGGAATATCTGGGCGATGAGTGATGCAGGGGATGCCTGGTGTGCAAACCCTGCCCAAACAAGAAAAAGTACCTGCTTTAATGGGATATGGGAGAGGATGTACTGCAGCCTTTTTAAATGAGATCTTGATAAGTCACGCACAAATGACTGGCTAAAATTAGTCTGGAGAAATCAATGGGGATTTTAATTAGTGCTGTAACTATACACTGTTAGAATTTCTTAGGTGTCAGGGTAGTGGTAATGTTACACTGACTGTTTGCCAATCCATTCCACCTTTCTTCTCCAGTAAATGAGTTGGTGTTTTCCCCTAATAAATTGGTGTAAAGTGCTCTCTAAGATAAGTTTTAATTAAATTCTTGTCTAGAAGTGAGCATGTGATTTATTATGCAAAAAAAAAAAAAAAAAGAGTAATCACTCTTGGAAATGCAAATGCCACTGTTCACTGTCATTTTCAGTGCATTTTTTTAACTCTCAGTTGTACCAATGCATTTCATGTTTTCTTGTGCATTCCTAAGGAGGATTCAAGAGTTTGGAAACTAACACAGTTGTAATTATATAATAAATAAGATCTAGTGTTTCAGAATGATCAATATCTTCATGGTCATTTGTCTGGTGAGGCAGCAGAATCTCTGATTTTTTCAGAGCTGCTCAGAAGGGTGAAGTTCTGTCACAGATCCACTGTATTTTAGAAGTAGCCTGTGAATCCATAACAAGGCTAAAGAATTAATACTTACTATAATATGCATGTTATTATAATAATATTCAGACATCAGTGTATTTTAATACTTAGAGAAAAGTTTTGACGAGCAGCAAGTTTTCTCCACTGTATTTTCTGGATTAAATCCTAAGGTTCTTATGCAGGCACAGTTCTTGAAATGAGCACTTTGCATGTGCATCCTTACTGGCAGGTCTCTGCCATGACATTTAGTTTTTCATCTCAAGTAGTGCTGCTTAATGCATAATCCAGGTATTTTCAGTCAGCAAAGATTATTTATTTGTCATTTAACGTCAGTCAAAAAGGAGGCTTCGTAGGAATTGGGAAGATAAGAACATTTTGGTGCTTTGATTTAAGATAGCTAAGGGCTTCTGTTTAATTAATAATTTCAGATTGTAAGGTTCGAGGTCATGAGCAAGATGTTCCATAAGTGTGCTGACTTTTATACTATAAGAAATTTGTCATGTCATACTATTCCTTGCCAAAAGTGAGGTTTTTGAGATCTATTATTTGGGTAATTACAATATTGCGATTAAAACTTGGGTAACTTTTATTTTAAGGATGTGATTTGCAGTACTGTACTCAAGTTACAATTTTGCATGACAGAACTGAAATGGATTTTTTATGAGCCCACTCAAATTTTGAGGTCATTAAGTGTTGTTGGGTCTCTGTGATTATATGATTGTTCTTTCAGCCCAAAGTGGGCATGTCAAATAGGAGCAGTGGGAACAGAGATTGTGAAGTGAAATTACTGTAGCTACATGCCCCAAATCTCTTTTTGACTCTGCACTGCTCTATAATTCCTGCTATAATTTGATATAAAGCATATATCTCAGTGTGGGATTTTTTTCCTTTCTGTTTTTTCTTCTGCATTAGACTTTGCAGTGATGTGTGAGTTACTGGAATAAATATCTGTTCCTGTGCATCTTGTGTGGGGCAGTTTGGTCCTGTAGCAAATCCATAAAATAGGGAATACAGACACACAAGTTGTATCCTCACACCTCCTGCTAATGTGCTGCTGCTTTTGGGTTTCTTATTTAATCTCTGGCAGTTCTTCTGATTTTTGATTTCTTTATGTACAGTGTTTGTATTAATTTACCCAGTTCCTGGAGCTAGTGTGACCCATAAAGATAGCAAAAAGTTAATCTGCACAAGAGTTCTTTCAGGGTTTGAAAGCCATAACTCTAGTGTTATATACAAAGATGGTTTCTTGTTGATGCTTTGAACTGTGCTCTCACTTGTGTTGCAGCTCTGGTTGTCAGCACCGCATCCGCTGGCTTTGCCATGGCCCCGGTCCCTTTTGAGCTCACCTGTTTCCTACTTGCCTCCCTTGGAACTGGCCTGGCATCCTGTGCTGCCAACTCTATCAATCAGGTCAGTGAATCTCTTCATCTGTACAGAAAACTGGTGTTGTCCTGGCTTCTGAAACGCTGCCAGGAGTGTGACTGGATGGCCAGGAGTGCAATGCCTTCAGCTGCTGCCTGATCTCTGAGCTGCTAAACTCACACCACAAAAGTAATATATGCCTGAGAATTCAAGTTGAGTTGCTAGGCACAGTGTGTTTATATAGAATGGATTTGATGAGGTTTTAAGCCTCCCAATAATAATGTTTATCTTGATAATACCCATGCCTGGGCCCCTGGAAATGACAGGAAGAACTGAGTAATTGGAGTATAAGAATAGCCAGTGGGGCTCCAGCCTTATGGGCTAGATTCTTTGGTTGTGTTATTGTATGACCTTGTTAGATCTGTCTTAAGAGTGGCTCAGATCCACTTAAAACATCTGTAGTGGGACTTCAGTGGGATTTTGTCCAGACTGGGATCATGGTATCTCCTGCACATCTGCAGAACGAACCGAGAACGTCCATTGTGTGGAGGTTGTCCCATGCCAGAGATGTTCCAGGTGCCTGAACTTGAGCTTCCTTGTGTGTGTCAACATGCCTGTGGAGCTTGATGCTGATCTTGGCTCTCCTGCACTCAATTGTGAAGCACAGTGGCTTTTGGACTCTCCCTACCTCTCAAAGGAAAGCCTAACTCATGAACAGGTAGTAACACTTGTGGTGCTGAACGGAGTTTCAAAGTGTAGTAGCCATGGTCACTTTAAGTTGTAAATGTGGCCTGGAAAAAGAAGGAGCAGCAGCAGTGCCACTGTTGACAGCACTTCATGGTTTCAGCAACCACTTGTGACTCCTGGGACTCCAGCAGTGGAGGTTTCCTGGGATCCACACCCTGGAGTCAACTTGGCTGAGTTGGGCTCTTTGATGTTTACACCTTGTAACACCGTCAGCACACATCTTGCTCAGCCTGAAGTAAGTCGTATTTACTGTTTTTAGAGGTTTTAGTAAGCTTTCATTGAGATAAAACTAGCAGGCAACTAGGTCTGTTTTCTCTGCAAAATGAGAAGGATGATGTATGATTTTTAATGGCTTGGAAATGTTTAGGTAGCCTGCCTAACTTAGAAACACATAGATAGCCTTGAAAAATAATTTTAAATAAGTCACACTATTTTTGGAAGAATACATTTAGTTATCATGCATGTATTTTTCACGCAAAGGTTGGGTAGAAAGGCTGTCATAACTAAGGTGAAGTTTTGATACAATTTTAGATGTACTCTTTTTTCCTTTACTACATTTTAATATTAAAAAAATAAATTTATGGGTTATCCTTTGAAATATTTACTCTCACACGTACCTTCACTTTTGATGTGGATACTACTGGACAAAGAGAATTAATGATGGCTTATCTAGAGACTCCTGTGCAACTTGTCTTGAGATTTTGCTAGATCTTCTGAGAGATGACATTCTCAAACAAATAACTGATTTTCTTTGTCTTCAGCTTCTATGTATTGCTCATTGTATTTTGTCCCAAAAGTAGGCACTTCTTAAACTCTTAAACTCTTTAAGTACTCAGAAGTACAGGAATTCTGTGCTGTAATTTGGAATTGGACACTTGGGATAGGAAAGGGGAGTTAAGAGGAGTGCAGTAATTTTGTGCTGGGTCTTGTAATTCACTCTTTACTCACTGCAAGTTACTCCAGCCTCATGGTGTGTCAAACTGCCTTTCACAATTTCAGCTGAACATTTTAAGTTTTTCACACTCACTCATGTTGACCCACTTTCCCGTGTAGAGAGGCCTTGAAGGCAGATTACTCCTACTAAAAAAATATAAAGGAGTAGAGTTGGTAAGGAAGCAAAAGGAAGGAGCTGTGCTTGGTGATCTGTTGTTTATCAATGGATCCTTTCAGTCATTGGGTGTCTTTTTCCCAGTGTTACTGTGTCTGAATTGGCTGGGAAATTAATTTTCCATAAATACTTAAAGCCTGGGTAATCCATCTTGACCACTGGGAAGGAACACATTGGACTTGGAACTTCCTTTATTGCCACTTTGCTCTATCCATTGCTCCCCATATGCATCTATGTCTCTGGCAGCTCATGACTCATGTTTCCCCTGTTGCTCCTCTTTATCCCTTAAGGACCTTTTTATATGATAACTGTCTTTCCGCTTCCCAAATTGCTATAAATCTGTACATCTTTAAGGGCAACTCATCTTTCCCACTCCTCGTTTCTCTGATAAATCTATGTGCACAATTTACAGTCCCCCCATATGTCGTGGGAAGGTGAAGTGTGAATTGTGTAAGATTCTTCCCTGTGATTTGGGACAGGATGTGAGAGGCCTCGTCCTGTGAAAATGTAATGAAGATTCTGTAAAATTCATGGAGTATTGATAGTAACTTGTAATTGGTCAGATTCTGAGGTTTGAGGGGGGGTTTCCCTTTTTTTTTTTCCCTTCTCTCAACTACTTGATTTTAGCAGTCTGATAGGAGCTGAGATGGTTTTACCCCCAGTGAATTAAGCTGAATTAACTAAGTTGATTTAAGTCCTGGGGTGGGAGTCAGGGTTGTGCTAAGGCATACACAGACACCAAAACATTGTGTTTTATTTCTTAACAAAGTTGATCTGAAACAATCTTCTAATTATCACGTCCTCCGTGTTTTCAGATAGTTGTATGTCATACTTTAAAACTACTTTTTCCTGCCTGCGGGATCCAGAAAGTTACAAAAATTTGCTTAAGTGGAGATCCTTGCCCCACTTTCACTTTTTTTAACAAGAAAAACAGATCAATGGTGCAGAGCAAGGACTTTGTATTTTTTCATTGTTTATAGAAGTACAGTCTGAATATTTATCCAGGTGTGTGTTTAGAAAAAAGTTTCACAATTCACAGATTCTAAATTCTAGCATTACTTTCCAAGGCAAATAGAAAGAATGCATTTTGATGGTGATTCTGTGAAATCGGACAATGATTTTTAAGCAGCTTGTGACTTACTGTTTTGTGACTTGAGAGTGAAAATTTGTATTGGAAAATACAGACAAAAAATAAAAAGGGCAGATGTGGTGTCTGCAGTACAGCAAGGTCATTCTAGAAACGTTTGTTTAGAATATGTCAAGAAAAGTATCTTGGAATAATTTATGACAGACAGAAGTTGTAGAGAAACAGACTAGGGCTGGTGGAAAATGTTATGAATTCTGGGGATCTAGATAAATGTCAGAGGGTCTGTGGGTTTTCCTGTGTAGTGTGTTGGGTTTGTGGGCTGTAAGGGTGGAATATCCTATGGGAAGGTGCCAAAAAACAGAGAGTGTTTTTTTTCTCTTGTCCTCTACCGATGTTTCTACCTCTGCCTCACTCCTTTCTATCACAATACTTCAGAGCTGTACCTCACACCTAATCCAGCATTGCAGTGGCTCCCAGAGCCAGTGCTCCCTGGTTCTCTTCCACATCATCCAACACCACGTTATGTGCTCTGGCCCTTCGGAATTGTACTACAACATGTCACCACTTCTCAGTCCCACCTGCTAAAATGGCTTTTGTCTTTTTTTCCTCTCTCTTTCTAACAGCATTCTTTCTTTTTTCCATCATTGAAGTAATTTAAAATTATTTCAGACAGGTGTTCTTTATTGGCATTATGTCTTTTGAAAATAACCCTTATTTTACAGTAGGTTTAAATTTTAAAAAAAATCAATTCATTTACCAAGGACTGGATTGAGATACATTTTGTCTGTAACATTACTAAGCTAGCCAAAATCTCCAGAAAATCTCATAAGAAGGGATCAGTCTTATTAGTTGCAGCTATGGTAAGGAAATGGAAATACATTCTGGGGTTTCGTCTTGTAAACACTGCATGTTAATCCTGAATCAAACAAATAAATGCTTTAGTATTGTTGCTTATAAGTTAGAAATAAATTAAGTAAACCCTTGCTTTTCTGATTAGTGAAGACTAATTTTGTAGCTTCTTTTTTGCTGTACTCCAGGCTGTCATAGAAATAGAATGGGAGAAATTTATATTAAGTTAGTTAATAATATTTTGCTTTTTCATAGCTCTGTTTTTTGATGATTTTTGAAAGCTCACTCAAGCTTCACGGAGTGGAGAGAATTTTATATTAGAGAGAAACATGTGATTTTTGGAGAATTCTAAGATAGTCACCTCTGATTTATGGAGAAGGAGATAAAACATGAAGAGATGTTTACAATGCAATACACGGCATTAAAATGTTAAAGAAATCGCATGCACGTTTTATATGTCAAGTACATTCTTCTGTAACTGCAGCATGGTTAAAAAGTGGGAGAGAACTATAAAGATGAAAGCAGGATGTTTAAAGTGGCTTGAATTTAGTAACCAAGAGATAAAATTATGTGCTTGGGTTTGACTGATGGTACATTGACAAGGAAGTACGCTGGGCTGAATGTCTTAGTTGAAGTTAAGAGAGCTGAAAATGAGGAATGCCATAAATATGTTATCCAGCATGAGAGAACAAATGTAAGTTAACATCCCTGTCCCTTTATGGTCTGATCTGATGGCTGTGTTTTCCTCTTAAAGTCTCATCTTCTCCTGACAGTGGTGATTCCTTAGAAGTGTAGCTGTAAGGAGTGGGAAGGATGGGTTATTGTTAAAATAGTGGAGTGAAATTCAGGGTTTGAATTCAGTTACCAGCCCAGGGAACCTATAACTATGAAGGTCATTTGGCTTTTGCAGAAGGATAAAGTAAAAATAGAGCAGCCTTTCCTCCAGTTGTCAGTCCACTCACTCTATTATCTTCATTGAAAAAAAAAAAAAAGTCTGGTCTTCTTTTATCTAGTCTAAATCTATTGTCCTTTGAGTTTTGAAACCATTGCCTCTTGCCCTGTCACAACAGGCCTTGCTAAAAACATCTGTCCTCATCTTACACATCTTAAGTATTGAAAGGCTGCAATGAGCCTTCTCTTCTCCAGGTGAATGCCCTCACCTTTCCTAGCCTGTCTCCAGAGCAGAGGTGCTCCAGCCCTCAGAGCATCTCCGTGGCCTCGTCTGGACTCGCTCCAGCAGCAGCTCCACATCCTTCCTCTGCTGGGACCCCAGAGCCAGAGACAGCTTGGCAGGTGGTATCTCACCTGAGCAGAGCAGAAGGGTAGAATCCCCCCCTTGACCTGCTGCCAAATTTAAAAAAAAAAAAAAAAAAAAAAAAAAAGAAAAGTTTTAAGAACTCTGTTGTGGTAAAAAAACCCACCACCCCAAGGGTTAAAGTAATACATAGAAAAGTGGTGGCTAGTGATAGATGCCTGGGTTATTGATGAAGTAGAAAATAAAAAATAGCATGATTCTGATAGTCCCTCTGTCCCTTTCTCTTTAATCCCAGTGAAGAAATTCAGCACAAAAGAGAACAATAGTTCTGTTCCCCTAAACTAGCTATGTTTTTGACATTATCTCGGTACCAAACTTCTCATACCAAAGAAGTCTTTTATTGAATGTCCATGGAGTGGGAACTTTTTATTCTGCTGCTAATGTTATTAATATGCTCTGCTCCAAGTTGGAGGAGCTGATCTCTGTCAGATCATGAAACCCACCTCTGCTCAGTGCAGGAGGTTTTTGCTAAGTAAACTCCTCAAAGTTCTTTCTTGCCCACTTTTGAAATCTCTGAAAAAATTTTTTTTTTTGCTCCTTCCCCTCACAGATAACTGCACTGTCATGCTGAATGAGAGAACCCATTTTACATGCCAATGGGATTTGCTCCATACAATATATGTAAAAATGATATAGTTGAATGATTGAAGTGATTTAGAAATAGTCTAAAATGACTTTCCAAGGTTTTGGTTTTAGCATGTTTCCCTTCCTGCCTCTGGAATGATCCCACTGGCAGACACTTCCCTTTTCTTGGGAATGACACTCACAGTGTCAGTCAACTCAGTCAGGCCACACTCCCACACTCCCAGTTGCTCGTTTGGGATTCACACCTGATGCATCTCAGTCTCTCTGTGAAGTCCCTTTGTTTTGACTGAACCGATAGCCTGCAGCAGCCGCCTGGCCTTTCATCTGCCCCCCTCCCCATTCCCACCAGTAATCAAACAACTGGCAGGAGGGGTCATTAAACCTGGTGTTGAACTCCGCACTTCAGGACTGTCAGTGGCAGAGGCAGCCTGGAATGTAATTTACAGTGGATAATAAATACAAGAAAAGTCTAACACTGGAAGTCTATCTCATGCTCTGAAGTGTGTTGATATATCTGCTTTGATATTTTAACTGCTAGGCAGTCTTCATTAATGGTCATTGAAGATCATGACTTACAGCACCAACAGATGATTCATAATTGCAATGGTTGAACCAAGTTAGCATGGTAGAATCATTGATATGGAGTAGGACTAGCTTAGCTTGTGATGATATATTTCATGAGCAGTGAGAATGATGAGCCCTAATGAGAACCAGTCTCTGAAGGACCGATAAATTTTAAATGCAAAGATTATCTTTGCAAAGCGTGAATCATTTGACCTACAACTGAAGCTTGATAAAAGGTCTTAGAAAAATACTATAAATTAATAAATAGCATTGTTGAAAGAAAGTATCTTTGCTCACTTGCTTATTGTGTGTGTGAGTATGGTAGGCAAACAGTCACATGACCCATAAGGACTTAGACCCCAGTCACCTCTCTGATGTTCAGCAAAGACAATGAAAATTAGTATAATGACACCCTTTTTACTACTTTCCAGCCCTCTGTGGCTCTCACTATTACCATAAACCTTCATATTCTAGGAGAGTTTGATTCTTACTCTTGTGTTGCATCTCATATATGTTAAAATCCAACAATGATATAATTAGTGGATAAAAAATGAATTTAATGTTGTGCCCCCTTTTTATGGATCATTCTACTCCTGATTTGATAAAAACAGTTTTCTGTGGATGCACAAAGTGTGTGCCATTGTTAACAGGGCACTCACTTTCTCTCCCTGGTTGCATTTCTGATGAGCAACTGATTTCCTAAATGAACGCCAGCAAGGTGGTAGGATGGTAAAGGGGAATTTTTGGAGATGTCAGTGTAGGGACTGCAGTCCCCTTTGTCCTGCTGGGACAGAGCAAGGTAAACAACCTCAGGTGTTGATGGTAGACATGGGCTGGGAGGGAACAGATTCCTGTTATTCTGAAATACCAATGTGATGGACTGGAGCTTTCGGGTGCCAGCTTCAGAAGCCCATTAACTTCTGTGCATCCAGAGATCCTTGAGATGATGCGTTTGGATGCAACAGGATCATTAGCATCACACTCACAGGTTCTGTGGAAATACTAGGTGCAAGCAAGGTAGGGGGTGAGAAAGAAATAATTTATCAAGTGATGAATTGTCAGGAATATTTCAGTGACGTGCGGTTCCCTTTAGATCCAATGCCAGATTTTCCCTGGAAATCCTGATCACAGGCATAACAAAGGAATTTCAAAGGGCTGAAATGAGGGAATGTGAAGAGACAACTAGACAAAAGGGAAAACCTAGTATTTAATGAGATTTATCTGGCCTTTTGATCCATAGCGGTATTGCCTTTCTAAGCTTAGAAGAGTGAAAATAACTATTCTTTTTTGTCAGTCTATAAGTACATGTTTTGACATTTCCAAATAGCTCAGAATTCCTTTAGCAGTGCATGTACTAAATTCTAACCTTATTAGCTAAGTAGTGAAATGTCATTTTCTTTTTGTAATTTAAATGGTGCCATATTCAACTTGTTTATTGCCTTGAATTAGATTTCTGACAGTTTCAGAAACAGAAATACAGGACCTAGTATACTGTGCTGTAGGAAAAATAGCAACAATGTGGCAAAGTTGATGCAGAAGGGCTAAAGAAAATTATTTCCTGATTGCCTTAAACAGCCTACCAATACCATTTCTTTGGGGAATAGCTCATTGAAACACAAATCCAGAGCATTCTTGCAGTCCTTTTCTTTTTGAACTATTTTAGGGTTCTCTTCAAATTTCCATAGTTAAAAAATACTACATAAATACCACGAGTTCAGAGTCTACTTTTTCATTTTAGGAAAGGACTTACATGCAGTAAAACCGAGTAAAAGTCCTCTTGCTTTAATTTTCTATGACGGTTGTATCTCTTAAAATAAAGTTTCATTCTGCTTTGACTTTTAACTTTGTTCCACACTCTAGTTGTCAACTGCCTGTGAAGAGCTGACCTCCCTAGGAGAGAGCTGATTGTGATTTGCTGTGAGCCTGGGCTGGAGCAAGCACTCAAATGCTCATTTGTATGGGCTGCAAGAAGTTTAGTTATCTTGTGTGGCTTTTGACTTATTTTTTCCAAAGCTGCAAGGCTTTGCAGGAAGGTGTAGTGCAATGTTGGCTTTTCTGACCTGATCTGCCACAGTTTAGGACAGTCAGGTGTCCCAGTCATCCCTTTCTCTACTGTAGCTTGTAATAGAGAGAAGGAAGAAGGGGTACCTCTAGGATATGAGAAAAGGGACAGGGATGGTCTTGGCACACATTGTCCTAGGAAAGAGTGAAAGACAAAATGGCATGAATGTTTCCCACTGAAAAGGGAAAGGATCTTTCTTGTGCAGTTGCTGGGACTGCTGGAACTGTGAGATTGAAGAAATGAAGCTCTTGTTTTCTAAGGATCTTTCGTGTGAGGAAACTCAAAGTGACGAATTCGGTTTTTTGTAGGGGTCTGGTATATATGCAGCCCCCACAGTAATCATAGAATCATAGATTCATAGACTATCTTGAGTTGGAAGGGTCCCATCAGGATAATGGAGTCATACAGATCTGTTGGTTTTAGACAGCCTGATTTTTGGTAGCTGGGGGGCCATTTCACTGTCCTGGTAGTTTGGCACAGATATCACAGTGATATAATTCTTTTGATTTTTCCCAAACTCAGTAACTAGTTTGTTGAAAAAGCCCTTTTAGTGGGTTATCAGTGTGGCAGGTCTTGGAGAATATGATAAAGCACTCTTTGACAGAAGGGATGCACTGGTGGTTGGGTTTGGTTCCAGTTTGGAAAACTCCCAGTCATATGTAATAGCAGTTGTCTGCTCCTGTGCCACTGTTCATTTAAACATTTTTGAAGGCAGGTCTTTGAAGTAGAGTGTGTGGCTTACAGCAGATACAGGTAACAAAGGAGCCTTCTCTTCATGTCCGTGGTGGTAGCACTGAATTTTCTTGTTTATTATCTGAATTGCAGTAGTGTCTTGAGAGTCTGGTGGTTTTCCAGCATAAGAAGGTAAGGATGTGTGTCCTGCAGAGTTTGCAATCTGGGAAGTTATAGTGTGAAAGTATGTGGGTTTGCCTCTAAAAACCAAAACACTTCTGCAAGTCACACAGTTCAGTTTTTCAGAAGAGCATAGAGAGAAGATTGAAAGCGAAGTTAATTAGTTTGTAAAAATCAAAGAAGGTAGTTATTGTTGTGAGAGATATAGTCTTGAATGGAAACAAGCTGCTTGAAGCATGTAAAATCTCAAGGACCATCCATCTTCTTCTGGACATGACTTAACTGAACCTTGGAAGTGCTGCAGGAAGCATTAGGATTTGTCAAAACTTGTGAGTGTTGGTATAGTTACTTGACTAGTGCAGCTGACAGTTGACTGAAAATCAACACAAATCACATCCTGCAAGAAGCTCACGGAGATTTATGCAGATTAATATTCTTGCTCATAGAATGTTTTTTAATTTTTCCATGCATTGGGTTGGATGTTGCTCTAGGCACGAGCAAGGTATGTTGATTCTTTGATTTGGGCCTACGCTGTGCAAGAGCTTTCCAATATGTGATCTAGCTACTTTATGGTAGGTTGAGCACACATGGCGTGTGCAACATCCATTTTGCCAACTCATGGGGCATTTGTCAGTTGTCCTAAAAGGATCTCTGGACCCATATTTGCTAATGGGTGGATTTTTTGTTTGAAAAGTCACCATTCATGACATATGCCTTGGGAAGGTGTAGATTAAATATATATATATATATATATATATATATATAGCCACAATTTCTTGGGTTTTGGTGGGAAATGGTCATCCAAAGTGCACCAAAAAAAAATTCAGCAGTATTCCTGGTGGGATTATCACACTGGTATGAAGGGAAAGCTGAACTATTTTTTTTTAGAAAATTTTTGTTTGTAATGTTGAATAGCCATTTGCTACTAAGTGGCTTTTAAAGAGGTTTCTAAGCATAAGCTGTTTAATGAACAAGTGAACCACAGCTCTGGGCAGTAATCCATTTCTTCTGGCTTTTGTGGGATCTGTATGGAAACTGAAAGAGGAGGTTAGTTTTCAATACCAAAATCATTAGGTACATCATCCAGATTAAAAAGCTTAGGGCCTGTTGGAAGTATCATTAAACTAGGACAAGAAATAAAATGAGACACGTGGATGGAGATATAAGAGTTATACCAGCTTATTAATGTAAACTTTGACTTTAAACCAGACATGTCTGCAAATCTTGGGGGTTTGGTATTCTCAGGTCACTAAAGGCTAACTTTGCCTGGATCTGTATAGATTATGTAAATTTTTGAAGTAAACCAGACTTCTAGAAGATGAAAATCTGTCCCTATAATTCTCCTTTTAAAACTTCTTATTACAGTCGAGATTTATGTTGCTGCCCCCCAACAGAGACATGACAATCTGTTGTAACTTCAGAAAGTACTATAAAGGTGCTGGCATTTGAGAGCAGGCTGCATAGTTCGGCCTCAAACTCATTTTTATGTACTGAAATTAGATATTTTTAAAAATAATAACCTTTTACAAGCTGCTTAAAGGCTTGGAATGCCTTGTGTTTATTAAAGGGCATTAAAAGCAAAATATTATCTTTGAAGGGTATCCATTATAAAAGTGTTTATCTGAAATAGCCTTAGGCAGCAAGGGAGCAGAATTGGAAATAGAAAATAAAGTTACAATGAAGATAAGTCTCTGCTGTGTTTCTCTTGCTGCTTGTGCTGGTTGCAGCCTGATTGCCTAAGTTTTTTTACCATGGTTCTTGGCCTCTTCCTAGCAGCAGGAGTGCGCAGCAGAGCCAGCCCGGCTTGAGGCAGGCTCCTTCTTCTCAGCTGAGTTTTCCTCAATGAGGAAGGTTCCTGTTGGTGTGAGGGTAAGTAGCAGAGCCGTGTCTGGAAGGGACAAATGGAGAATATCACCTGGCAGAGTTCCAGCTGTAACGGGGAGATGTTGAACTGTGATCTGTGTGTTGAGTTCACATTCTTCATCCCTGATTAAAGTCTTCAGGGCAAGGACCACTCCTGGTGGAAATCATTCGTGCCTCCCCTGTAAAATGACGGTTGACTTCAACTCCCTACTGGTCTGGATGTTTCTAAAGTTTCTTTTGAAGTGGGGCCAAGAGGTGATGCAGAGGCTTATGAGCAGTGCAAGTTTTGTAGGGAGATTTCAAGCATTTTATTAGAGTTACTGCTTGAGTCAGAGAAAATGGATAACCTGTAAAGCACACACTTTGTTCAAGTCGCCATGCAGATGTGATTCAATAGCTCTGGTCATATCTGGGATTAACTTGGACTAGAGTTGGAGTAGAGTTGGTTTTGTGCCAGGATTGTGCAAGAATAAATCAGTAGTATTATTACAATGTTGTGATTAGTTTCTTAGTAGCATTATGTAGGTGACAGTGAGGCAGTGTCATGAAGAGCTGTAAAAACACAACTAGCTGAGAGAGGATGTTTAGGAGATGGTTATTTAGTGTCTCTTGAAAACAAGAATGAAAAAATTTAGGAAAAGGCAAGTTAGAAATTAACATAAGAGTGTGGTTGGGCACTGAACAGCCTTCCCAGGGAATGGTCATGGCCCCAAGTCTGCCAGAGCTCCAGGAGTGTTAGGACAATGTCTCAGGCATGGAGTGGGATTGTTGTGTTTGTGCAGGGTCAGGGCTCCATGATTCTTGTGTCTCCCAACTCAGGATGTATTCTGTGACTGTGATTCTTCAGACAGTGCGGTTACAGTGCAACTCCTCACTCCAGGAGGTTTGGGTGTTCAAGGTTTTGGTGATGGTGCTTATGTCTCATTTGATATCTTTGGGATTTGCTGTGTTTATTTTTCAGTTTCAGTTTCGTTACTGACGACATGAATTACATTGAGACACAAAAACTGAACACAAGATCTAGAAAAAAAATCCCAAACCACCAGAAACTGAAACCCCCAACAAATCCCACCCCTAACAAACTGCTACTGAAAATTAAAGCAAATAGCTTTATATCCAAAAGTCCAGCCACTGCAGTCACTTGACTCTCAAAATCTTTACTTCTGCTGCTGTAACTGCTAACCTTTCATTAAGTTGGCTTGAAAAAATGTAACCTTTCTTTTTAAGTTTGGATTTTGCTACAAGTGCTTGGGTGGCTTTTTTTGTCTCTTCTATTACAGGTTGGGCAACTTTTGTGGTTTGTTTTTCTTTTTTCTTATGGTTAAAAACAGAGTTAGAAAAGGCTGATTTTAAGTAGTTGTCCCAAAGAGGGAAATAGAATAAAGACATAGGAATAGAATAAATACTTAACTGCTTTGAAATGAAACATACTTACTACAAATGGCTCTTTACATAGCTGAAGAATGTGAAGAAGTGGTGCTTGGGGATGAATTTGGAAGATCTGCTCTATTCAGTGTGATCTAGAGCAGAAGGATGAGTAGAAATGACTGGTTACATCTAAAAGTAGGCTTTCTCTCTGTTTCACATTTAATTCTCTGTTAACTGCTGAGAATATAAAATTTTAACCACGCTTCAGGCAGTCATAGTAAAAGCTTCCCCTTTACTGCTTTGCCACTCTTTCCAAGAAGATCTGTCCATAGGGGCCAAAACTGCAGAGTATTTCCTTAAGCCACTCTCTCCATGGATCAGATTGTTCTGGTGCTGCTTTGGTGATACAGATTCCATGTGCAATTGTGACTGCCTGCAATGCTTTCAAAGAAACTCCTCAGATAAGTTATCCCATGACCTATTAATTGTATAATTTTGCTGACTTTGAATTTGCAGCTCAAGTGCAGAAGACTTTTTCTATGTCTCCAGACACTGGAGATACACTGGACACATATCCTTGGATATGTTTTTTTAAATGCCTATGAGTTCTGTGTGAGCATTCTTTCTGCAGGCAGCAGTCATTGTATTTCAGAAAGTGCATTAATTGTGATAATGTAGCATAGAGTTCCTCTTTGTGAAATTCAAGTCTTTTTAACATCACCACCTTCAAAGATAATAAAAATTCCAGTCTACATTTATGTATTCCCATGTGAGGAGTTACTGCACTGTATATTGTATCATTCCATATGAAATTCTTCTGCTTAATAGTCTCATTTATACACAGTTGTCTGAGGTCAGTTTTCCATTTTGCAGTTGTCAAACAGCTGTCAAATTAAGAGACCAGATCCCAATGTTCATTTACATTTTATGCTATTATTTGGGAGCCTGTTTCATATCTTAATATAACTAATGATTTATCTACATATCTTAATCTTCTTTCTGCACTTGTTTTTCACAGATGTTCACATCCTCTCTTTCTTCAAGAGCATCCCTTAAAATAAAACTTGTGTAACATTTCATTTGGTGAAGTTTAGTTATTCATCAAAAGGAAGACAGTTCTGTATCTTCAGTGGAGGCAATGAAAATGAAAACAGTTTAAATTCTGCCTCATATTAATGATAATTTGAATTCTGAACTGAGAAATGGAACAATAAAAAGTTTTGAAATGTGCTGCTAGAAATTACAAAAGAGAAAATCTCCATTTCATTCACTTATTGTTAATTTTGGCTAATAATTACCCCAGCTATTGATTTTCTCCATTAGCTTTAGATTTTTTGTTCTTCAGTAGGAAACCAAAATAAAAAAGACTGTTTTCAAATCATCTTTATAGTAAAATGTATTGATTTTTCATGATGGGGGATATCAAAGGCTATCACATGAGTGAGAACACAGAGATTATTTGTGGTTTTGTGGTATGATGAGTCTTATGTCTGTGAGTTCCAGGCATAAATTTTTATTATGAAAATTTAGGGGTTGTTTTCTTATTTATTTCTAGTGGTGTAATGATCAAAGGAATGCCTCTATATATGCCGTTGATGTCTTACTACAAAGTACTTAAATAGCCCAAGGTAGCCATCTACTTTATAAAAATTCCTTAATGACAGGTAGGACCATTGGGTGTTAAACAATTGTATACTTTTGAGCTCCATGTGTTGTCAGGGGAGGAAGGCAAGAGAGGTTCTGTTACAAGCCTCAGCAGTTCTCCATAGCGCTGAGATTTTAAGAGCTCTTTTAAAATGTTGCCTTAAATTATGGTCACCGGGGGAAGTTTGTCTGGGATATGCTGGGCTAGAGAATGTTACTGTCCCATTTCAACATCATTCACTAATGTATTCAAGCAGTGTAACTTGATTAACTCTTTCCAGGTTTGCGGGGGGGAACATTCTGGTCTACACATAGGTATTTGTAGCTGCTTTCCGTTCTGGAAACAGATAATTTCAAGGCTGTTGATCGTCCTTTGTGCCAGTCGCCTCAAGATGCTGTGCTTTGCTAAGGAAAGGGAAACAATATCTGCACTATTTGCTGCATTTCATAGGCAATTATTAGTATTTTCAGTTGATGGGATCTGCACTGGGATTGTAATAAAACACAAGTCAATGTGAAATTGGATGCAGACTACGAGAGAAGATATAACCAAGTGAAAATGAATAACAGATGTAAAAGTTGCTGGTAATAACGTAGTCATCTTCTTACAGTCTTTTTCCAAACTGTATTTTTATTTCAGCAGATGTCACTTGAAATCTTCAGAGTAAATGATCTCTTTGATTTTGACTGTGATCTTCAATACTGAAAGTAGCTTAATTGTGTTGGGTTCTGGCTTACTTATGAATGGATTTTTACATTTGAGGGCAGCTGCTGAGTTGTTCTGAATGGCAGGCTGCAGAGTGCTCCAGTGACTGTCCACAAGTCTCTTTTAATTGCTTCAGGTACCACTATGGCATATTAGGTTGAATTATTTTAATGTAAATGGTTTATTTCAAGGATACTGTGAAATTGATAAATAAATCTACTCTGTTCCTGTGCTAAACATGTGAAATGTAATCATCTTGAGTCTTACATCCCCAGGCCCACATCCTTGTGTTTGTAGTAGGACGTAGGTGCTACTAATGCGTGCAACAGGTGCATGTAATTTAGCTGTGGAACTAGTCAAAATACCTTTAATCAGTTAATGTTAAGTCAAACCATATGTGTCTAGGCTGTTTTTTTTGTGCTCTCTCGTCAGTGCTTTTGTGGCTCAGCATTGTGCACCATGCAGGAGTGGGATGGAGGAAGGACCTGGTTGCTGAAATTTTAATCTTTGTGCTCCAAAGTAACAGCTGTAGGTACTAGAAGTGCACAGTGATCTGTTTCAACTTTTCTGCTTTTATGTAGGCACTGGTTTGGGAAACTGCAGGGTTGTGAGTGATGCCCTGAGGAGCACAAAGACCAACGTGCTCCTGGGACTGGGGAGTTGTTAAAGATGCTTCAGCATCGGTCTGTGTGAGAAACATAGCTGAGACTTGAATGTGGAGAGGACAGGATGTTCATATGGTCAATTGCTTTCAACACCAAGTTTCTGGAATATTTTAAAACAGATGCAGTGAAAACAAAGCATAAATATCATGGAAGATGGGACCACTCACCAATCAGGCTTTTCCTGCAGTGGAAATAACTAGCAACCAGAAAAGAGCTTCATTGCTTATCCAAGGAATGGATGTGTTTTTATGCATGTAAAAGGCAAGTTACTTTCTCAGTGTGGAATATTAGTTTTGCCAAAGACCATTTCAACTGGGACAGAAACAGATTTGCTGGTGGACTGGGGTAGAGTGAGCATCCAACAGCACTGAGAAGTAAGTGGGTCTAGTTTGTCTTTTTGCAATAAGTGCATTTCTGCTTGAAATTATTTGCAAGGATTTAATTTTTCAGGCAGTGTATTTGGTATGTATATTTCCTGGTAGCTGGTGCTACTGGAGGAGAGGTGTTCCATGGAGCTGTCTTTCTGGGTGGTCCTTCCAAAGCTGTAATCAATGTATGCATGGTGGGTCTTGTCAGCGTGGGGCTCAGCGCCACAGATTTGTCATGTAAGATAGCACCAGCCAGAACATGTGGCCAAGGAACTGTTCAAGGATCCTATAAATAATTAATAAAACTAACTTTTGAAGTGGCCTTTTTGTTTCATTTTATTAAAACAATTGGGAACATCAAGTTTTCACTTTGAAGTTTAATTTAATCGGCTGTGCTACTGGCCTTTATTTCTGTGGATCACAGATTCATAATATCAGATGGTAAATTTACTCCTGAGATGTTTGTAGAATTTGTTTTCTGGAAATCTAACCTTAATTAATGTTTAGCTTCATCTTTAGAGTCTCCTCAGCGACTAGGTGCAAGCAAATGCACACAAATAAAACATTCATTTTACAGGTATTTACATGGTAGTAAGTACAGTATTAAACACAAAGATACTGTCAAAAAACTTTTAAAGGCCATTTTTATACTTTTTTTTAATCCTTTTACTTACAGTAAGTATTTTCAACTCATTAATTTAACGACTTACTCTTTTTTTCTGTTAATACAGTCTAAAAAGCAAATAATGGTTACTGTAATTTAACTATTTTTTGGGAAACTAACTTGGGAAGCTTGAGAAAATATATTAAGGTGGCATACTTAGGCAGGGTCGGAGAGACACAAAACCAGTAAATAATTTTGATTAAACAATTACAGGAAAATAGTTTTTGTTGCTGGTTATAGTAAAGAAAAAACAAGCCAGCCCAGTAGAAAACAAGGCAGAGCTATACTACAGAGAGTGTGTTCAAGAATATTGGCATTTCTTTTATGCCCCTTGTGAAAAGATTTCATCTTTATTTTCTGCCCTCTGAGAAGACTTCAGCTCTAATGTTCTGGCTAGCAGAAGACATCTGCTCTACTTTCAGCTTTTAGAGCACAGTCAGCACTTAAGTTGGGTAGACAGCAGCACTAATCATGTTAAGCACCGTCTCGGAAGGCCAGGCGAAAGCAGAATTAATGCATTGTTTTAGGGTGTGGGGCTGGGGCACAGGGCAGAGTGTGCAGCTCCCTGACAGCTCCGGCCCAGCCTGGAGCTCCCTAAATCTTGTTGGTTACACCTGGAGCAGGAGCCAAGCCGTCGGGGAGCCCCCATTCAAGTGTTTGCCACCGGGCTCTGGGGTAGTAAATGCTAATTTGGTGTCAGTTAGAAAAATGCCAGTGACCGGAGATGCTGCAGCTAATCAGAGGTGCTTCTGTTGATTCCTGGCTAGGTGGGTTTATTCCCACTCGCTGCATTTTGTGCGTCTCTCACCGCTTTGCTTTTTCAGTTTTAAGCGACATCAGTGCATTTTGTATTTCATCATCTGTTGTAGATATTATTCCAAGTTTACTTTAAGCAGTATGTCCTTTGGTCACCTAATGCAGTAAATGGTTGTATGCCCCCTGTTTAACCATTAAATGGCAGTATAACCCTTGTATCTGAGGGTTGTTTATGGTTGTTTTTTGAAGTCAATTACAGGCTTGAGTGTTAAACATGAGTGGCAGGCTGTGCTACATGAACGTGTGGGTACTTTTCTGATAAATTTACTCCAAAGTGAATCCTATTTTAATCTTTTATCCCCACCTTAACTTTCAAAAGGTGTAAAATGTATGTTGCAGATATGTCGTTGCAGTCTGCTGTTTTTTATTTTCTTTTCTTTTTTTTTTTTTTAACATTCCTGTGACAACATTGTTTCTCCAAGTTAGCCAAGTGTTAACCTCAAAAATGCTAGTTTTATGGGCAGTGTTGCCCTCATAAAACAGAAATGAATGGTTAGCACTTTAAAGAAAGTCTGCAGAGGAGGAGTTTGAAATAACATTCAGCTCTGGGTTTCTTGACTAATTTAAACTACTGTTATATTTTTGGTTAAAGGTTAATGTTCCTTTAATTGGCCTTTTAATCGGACATCTGTGTTTGGCTGGAGGGTGGGATTGCATTGAACAATGTGCCCTCACCATTCCCATTTCTCCCTAGAAATCTCAAGGGATTCTCCAGCCTTTCTGAAGTGTGCTAACAGAACTAATTGCCTCCATGCCTGGAACAGCTTTTTGCCAACAAATAGGATAATATTTTAGAAACTAGATAAATTCTAGCATTGACTTTTAAATCCTTTGAATAGTTTATATCTCAGGTTTCCGATGCTCTTTGGAATGATTTGGAGAAGGGGAATATAAAAGAAACTACTTCTAGTTAGCAAAATAAGATTTTAATTAAAAAGTAACCTATGTATTTGATTATATCATGTGAAAGGTCTGAGAAAATGATTTATTTTTTTGATGTTTGAAGTTTATATATGCCTTGTGTAGTGCTCTGTTCTCTTGCTCAGATTAGTGTGTTAGTTCATTGTATTTGCATTTGCTGTAGTCAAAGTCTATATGGACAGAAATCAGTGGAAGATTTATGCTGCATTTAACAGGCATAAGTCTGATCCTGCCGAGCTAAATAGGAGTATTTTTATCTGCTGCTTGAAAACAGGAGGGCAGTGAACCTCAAACGGAGACATCTATAGTGAAAGAATATTTAATTCATCCACCCATTGGCATCACTGCAAACACGGGAATGGCTTTGATTTTATAATTGATTTAATCAAAAGTGCTAGGAGACAGTCAGCTTAATTTTTAAATTTTTTTTTACATCTCTGAATACTGTTTTGCTTGGTGTGTAGCCAATTTCAGTTTCCTGTTGAGAAGTATGTACTTATTTTCCATTTTATTGTGTAGGGCTTTCTTACATTAATAGAGGACAGAGGAAAGTTGGAAACGAAATGAAACATGTTAGCAGGGAGTCCCAGTAATTTTGTAAGGCCTGAAATAACTTCTAAGTGACTTAATGCTATTTATCTGTTAAAGAATAATAATCTCTCTGTAGCATAATTAAAATGTGAATTAAATCATTGCTTGTCCAAAAAGATGGAAAACTTGTGAAAACTCTGTGGCATTTGCTAGAAATAGAGCTTTTAATTATAAAAAAATATTTTGGGGTGCCTGTAGTTTTATGCCTGTAAACACCAAGTGCTTTTTGGTTTTGAAAACCTAAATGCTTCTGCTTTGTCTCACACGTTTATGATTTGCATTATGCCTATGCTCTGCATTTCTTATTGGAATAATGATTCATTTATTCTAGTGAATAAGGGGGCCTGTAAAATAAAAAGTCATCTTCAGTGCAGTAAATAATAATAGGGAGAAAGATGCAAATCAAAGACCTGGTCTAAAGCTCTTAAAATTTTTCTCCCCAGTAACATGGGCAAATACAACTGTATCTGAGTGTTTTTGCCTCTGAAAAACATAAAAACTGAAAAATCTGATTTGTGCCATGTGGAGCCATGATTTCATCCCATGTGTTTTTTCTGTCCATGGCACCACGTGCCTGACAGTGGCTGGAAGTCCTGCTCCGGGTTAGTTTATTACCAATCCACTACCCTGTAGTGTCTGATTTTTCACCAGTGCCAGAACAACCTCCAGGAAGCCACATAAAAGTTCAGTTCCCTTTCTTATGAATGTTCTTAATATATTCCTAAGTCACATTTCTAATAGTGGTCTAAAGTTCTGGCACTGTGTGTGGTTTTGGAATTACAGCAGCAAACCACAAAGACAAAAAGCTCACAGCCCAGATCCTGCCATTCCCGGATGTAGAGCTGACTGACTTCCCTCCTTTTTTTGCAGTGGAGAACTTTAAAAAGATTCTGTCAGAATAGCTTAGGATCACAATCTAAGTTGTGGAGTGTGGTGGAAGAAGAAGTGATTACCTGAATAGTTTGGAAAACTTGGTTAAATAACTGTTGTAAGTCACTGGGGTGTGTTGTCTGCTATTACCTGTGCTGTAAGTGTGCAGAGGTTTGTGGAGGTGCCCACACACCTCTTGCTGTCTGGAGCTGGGGGGATGCATGTTGCGCTTACACAAGCTGGATTCTATTTCAGACTGACAACACTGCCCTGGATCCAAAATCCAGGGATTTTGGAGAAAAGTCAGAGCTTCTAGCAGTTTTCCGTATTTGTGTTAAAATACCCAAACACATTCTGCACACACTGCCAGAAATGCTCTGTTGAGTATTTAATGTCTGGGGTTTCTCAATACATTTTAAAACTTAAAGTACATTTCAAAATTATTTTTTTTGAAATTAACACTTGCTCCTTCTGGGAATGTGTGAATCTATTGCTTAAATTTCATCCCGTGCTGCTGGAAAGCCTCTGCTGGAAGAGGGAGCACGACTTTATTTCAGCAATAAGAAGTAGAAGTTGTTACCTGATCAGTAGAACTTGCATGCAGGACATTACACATTTAGAAAACTCTTACGAAGATTTCTTTTTTTAAGTCTTACATTTATTATTATTAATAAATTCATTTTAGAAGTGAGGTTTTGTTATGTATATAGTGGCTTGTTAAGACTATGGCAGAGCTGTACTTAGCAGATGAAATTTGTTTTCTCTTGCCATGGCACCTCATGCTGGCACTACTGTGATCCCCACGGAGCCCACGCTGAGGGGAAAGCTGCAGTATCCAGTCCTTGGAATTTGTCCTCTCCAATCCCAGGTATCTCTTGCCGAGCTTGCACCAGGGCAGACACCAGTGTCAGGATGGGTTCAGGGATATTTTACTCTAGCAATGTGAGATGTTGAGTCCATTCTTGTGTATTTTATTTTGGCAGCCCCTTCTCCTTTCGGGGTGACACTGACAACTGTGCAAACCAGCCTTTCTCATGTGCACTTTGATACCAGTCACTGATTTAAATCTCTGAGTGAGCACTGGAGGATGAAAATCATGAGCTGGCTGGGTTAGAATAGCAAAGCTGTTGCCCTACAGGGTGATGATGCCTATGTCCTACACCTCTGATGTTGTGGCAGGGCTGGGGGCCCAGGCAAGGGGAATGAGTACTGGGGAATGTGAGCGAGACACGCGGCTGTGGGCAATTATCCTGCTGTTGGGTGGTGTCAGCTTTTAATTCAAGTTAACAGGGTTCTTGCATGACAGTTGCAAAGTTATATTTAGACCACACTGGTGTATATTGCTTACAGAACTTCATTTTTCTATTTTAATTTATAGAAGTGCTCATCTTCGCATATGGTAACATTTTTTCATTTTCCAGTAATATAGCAGTTTTGACTATTACATTATACAGGATATTATGGATTATGTACTTTTAGTTGTTGGTTTTCATAAGAGCCAGGACTTCTGCATTTACTCTGACTATTTTGAATGGTTAATTTGAACAGTCTTTGTGTGTGTTTTTGAGGCTGCTGGGAAGGGACAGATTACAGCAAATCCTTAAATCATAGGTAGCTCCATACAGAATGAATTGCTCAGCTTCAAATTAACCATGTTAATTATCAACTTCAGAAGAGAAAGTTCTTTCATCTGTGCTCTGACTTTTTTCATATAGTCCGTTTTCTTATGTGAGAGGTAGTATTTTAATGGATAAAAGATGCACCAAAGTATTTACCACTCAGGCTTCTGTGGTTTTGCTTCACTGGCTGCTCACTGAAACAGGACTGAATTTTAGATGAGAGCTGGGTACTCACCCAGATTTCTTTACAACAGCCATGGTATAGAATTAAAAACAGACCACCTTGTTTATATCCTTATATCAGCTCGATTTATTAAATCCTTATGAGTGTTAATTTACAAATATTTAAGAATTCAATCATTTAATCACAGAGGAGGAAAGAAATTCTGAAAATGGTTTAAAAGGGGATTTTAAGGGAGGATATGTCTATGTAAATACTTGGATATGTGTCATTGGAGGTCCATACATGTGGGATACAGGACAAGGTTTTCCTTTGGTTTCAGGTGAACACACATTCACCTGCCTACTGAAGGACCAGAATGCTGTTCATCCTCTTTCTTTCATATCAACTTTTCTAAGGGATTGTCTGGACTGGGAAACTGAATCCTATCTGGAAAATATTGTAAATTTTAGGGCTGCACAGGCAGAGTCACTCATGACTGACCACTGGAAGGACAGTTGGTGGCAGGAGTTGAGTTCCTTTAGCATGTCTTCCCTGGAGCCTGCCCCAACTTCTCATGTGTTGTGCCAACATGAACTTTACCCACCTATTTTACAAAGGGAGAATATTAAATAACTTGGGGTTCATTGCAAACTTTTCAAAGCAGCCTTGATATTTCATGGGTGTGATTCAACACTGAGGTCCAGGATGTCTAGGGACAATTTTGAAACAAATCCTTTAGAAAACTTTTCCATTTTAATTAACTTCTACTGAATTTTTGCTCTTTCCTTAACTCTCTTTCACATCCTGGCTTGATGTCTCTGGGTTGTGGACAATGAAACCTTTATCTCTACTTTGTGTAATTTCTAGTGAGAAAATGAATCTATTTATGGGAAAACTCTGCACAGAGAATATGTAGGGATTGGTGAAGTTAATTTAGTTTGCGCTTTAATAATTGGTTTAAGAATGAATTTGCTTCAGATTTTAAAGAACTTCATAAACTAAGCTCTCATTTTCTTGGCAAGGAGGCAGTTATCTAGATTGTGTTGCTCATCAGAGTGGGTGTTTTCCTTGGTGATTTTTTTTTCCTCATTTGGGAAGAATTATTTGTTAAGCATAAAATTGCATTTAAGCTGAGAAATGTTTCTTAGAATGAGCTTAAAATGTGTATGTTAGTTCTTTTTAAAGGATGGCATTACATCATTTTTAATTAATGTAAAAGATGCATCCTATAACTCAGAATGCTGTATGGAGACTTCAGGTTCTGACATCTGTAAATATACAGAAATTAGATTTAATCAACCTCAGCTCTATTGTACATGAACATCTGTCTTGGAAAACTGGTTTTGTTCTTTTACAGCCATAGTCTGGGAGGTGGTGTTTATGCATTCTCCTGCTAAAGGTTTATAAAAAGTAAGATTTGAACATGAAGGGTCTTGCTTGGAGCAGTCCTATGGTGAACAACCACAGGTCTTGTATTTCCCCTTGATTAAATAGTGTCAAGATCAGTTATGCGGAACAACTCCTGGATTTTCAGAGTGTTGACCTAGCATTGGATGGCTTACTTCCACACCTCCAGCAGACAGGAGCCATTTTCATACTTGGTCTGTAGGACATTGCAAATTGGGGATGGAAATCCTGCTGGGCTTCAGGGAGCTTGGAGAGCGTCTCCTTTGTCATGCCCAACTGTGTGTGTGCAGGCAGGTGAGAGCTGAAGGTTTCTGAGCGGGAGTGGTGTTGAAAAAGCGTTTCTTGGCTGTCCAGCAGTTGGAGATGAAAAGCCAATTCCTCTCCCAGACATGGTTTCCAAGTGCACTGGGGCTCTGCAGGGAGCCTGGGTTTGCTCTCTGTGTGCCACAGATGCATTCAGCCCTGGAAATGGAATGCTGCTGCACCCAGGAGGGCATCAATTTGTGGAACCTCTTGGTGCTGTGCCTAGGGATGGGTTTCAAAAACTCAACAAGCTTAAAGCTCTGAAAAGCAGCTCTAAATATAATCACCTGTGGCTTAAGCATGGAAAAGTATGTTCTCAGTGGCAATTTGATGGCTGAAGTAATTTTACATCGCTGGGTTGTAAAATGTGCAGTGCTGAGGGACCTGTGCTGTTCTGCAGAGGAAAGAAGAGTGGCGCTTTTATCATTCAGGAGGAACAGGTATGTCTAAAATCCATATAATCGTGTTCATAGCTACTAGCATTCAATAATTTAAAAGTTTAACCCTATAGCTGTGACCTGGGTAAAAGAGAAGAGTTTGAGTCACAGAGCTGTTGTGTCAGCCCTGGTTTGTCAGCCCAAATGTGTTTGTCACGCCTGGAGTAATGCATGGCCATGCCTGACTTCTCTGCAGTTTTAGGTATGAGTATTTTAATCGCAGCTAATATGCTATTTTGCTTCAATACTCTCCTTGGAAGCTTTTGTTGCTGCTCTGGAGTAATAAGGAATTTTTATCTCCATTCCTGAAGTAATGCATTTATGACATTAAATGGAGGCATTTGAGTAATTCAGCTATTCAGCAATACTTTTTAATCACTGAAATCTCAATTTTTGCAATCAGTCCTCTTATCCTTGCTTTCTGTTGGATTGATGTAGCTGTTACTTTGGGTACTGGAAGCAGAGGAGTTATCTTTTGGGTAGACAAGTGATTGATATTAGGCATTAGACATTCACCGTGAAGTTATAAATATTTACCTTTTCCTGCTTCTACTCTGAAGTGACCTAGAGGCTTTCCCAAACAGGTTAGTTGCCTCAAAAAGCTATTAAAAACATATTTATACTTTCTTTGCCATAATATTTTTAAAGAAGGATGGCTGGGCAGTTGGCTCTGTGGAGTAACTTTTCCTCTTCACCATATGTGCATAACTCTCATTATACTCGTAGGAGAACTACGTGTTCATTGAGGAGAAAAATAGGTGCCAAGTGTCAGCACTGTCAGGAATTTTTTCTTCCACTACATTGCTTTGCTTTCTTTCTATCTACAGGAACTTCGCAGCTTTTGCACCTTGTTATCTGCTGCCAGTCAAATGTCACGTTTTCTAATTCCTTATTCTGAGCTGCCATGGTGCTGTGAAGGTTTCGAGAGGATTTCTCAGCCATGTGTACGTTGCTCTGAAAATCCTGTGCCACAACACAGAATTTCAGCTGTAATAGGAGAGAGAGAAGTCAGGAGTACAGCAAATACAACATTATAATTTTGTCTTTCCTATTCTGATATGACACACCTTTCTGATGCTCTTCTGACACCAAATGTGAACAGCAGAGCTTCGCTCCCTTCTCCTCTTTGTTTAAAAATGTGACACATAAAAATGTAAGCTATAAATAAAAATCATCTCTCCTACAATGTTTTAAGAGCTATTTTAAACATTCATATAAATAAAAACCAATCTAGTGTTTATTCAGCATCTTTGCCCTCATAAGAACATTGGGGTCTTTTCAGAGAATAATGCATTTGTGGAGGCAAATAGAGATAAGTTTCAGAAAATATTTGGCTTAGTATGGATTGAGATTCAGTAGGAAAAATGAATCTTGACAGAAGAGGAGAAATATGTTTCTGTGATTGGAGGTTCAGTAAGAGCATCTTACAATGCACAAAGTTCTAAATATGTTTTTTCAACAGAGGTGGATTAATTTTTAAAAGAAATGTGAGTTGAGGAAATCAGAGCTTTCCTTCTGTTGTCACTTTGCTCCATTCTGCTTAAAAATGTTGTTAATATGTCTGACACAACTTTCATATTTTTCTCTCTTGCTTTCTTTTTTTCGTCTTGCTTTTCTTTGAGAAAGGTAAAATCGGATTGGTTAAGAAAATATATAATATTGATAACTCACATTTGTATTGCTCGGGAGAGTTCAATAACTTTGGTGGTTGTGCTGTTTACTCTGGTAACCTTCTGTTGCAGTGGTTACTTCTAAAATGCCTTTATCTGGTTTTGCCAATTTGACTTTGGATTTTGGGGACTTAGGTGATGGACATGAAAGGTTTTTCTTTCTTTCATCAGTAGCTGTGATTGCCTGTGGAGACATGAAACCACCATATTTCTAGTTAAATCCACTATGTGGCTTGTAAAAGAATTCTTCTCATTTGGAAATCTAGATCTAGGGAAAAAAAATCAGTTCTTAGTAGTGTTATCCAGGGCTTGGACTCAGTTAGGGATGGGGCATAAGGTGTTTATTAAAAGCCTACTCAGTTTTGAGCTCTGCATTAGAGTGACTTAATCCTGCCTTTTGTCTCGTTTAACACTAAACTTTTACACTGACCGCTTAGCTTCAAAATCAGTTCTAAAATGTGGCTGCAATTTAATTGGGGAGAGAAGTGAAGGTCCTGCTTTTGATGGCAAGATTGTCTAGATCTGCCTATGTGTGTGTTGCTGGCAGTGCTGGTGCCCATTTCTAGCAATAAACACCTAAATGAGCAGCGTAAATTTAACTTCTGGATTTCTGCAAGGAATCAATAGCAACACAGCTTTGTGTTGTATAAACAAGTATTTCTGGATAAGCTGAGGTTCCTTGGGTAGTAAGCAGGATAAGGAGCACCATTCTGGATGGTGAGATAGCTGCAGGCAATTGAGCTAACAGAAAAATCAATACAATTTCTGGCCCTTAATCATGGTTTGCAAAGATGAGAGGTGCCCCCCTGTGTAATAGTGCTAATTGCTTCAGATTGAGTCTGCATTAACGTTTTGCAAGTAAGCTGTATTGAGAGGGGAGCAAATCTGACAGGAGGTTTTATGGAAACGCAGCAATTTCATACATACAGAATGTTGGGGGTTTTTTGTGTACGATAGTGTTGTAAAGCTATCTTTTCGGTGCTGAGGACTTGTCAGGCAGGTCATGGCAGAGGGTAACCCTGCCTGCAGAAAACAGCTGTTTGCTCATCCCTGCGTGGTTGCAGGATAGAGCTCCACAAAGGTAATGTCTTTAAGCCACTGTTAGATCCCAGCAAGTTTTGGTGATTTTATTTAGAAGTTAAATATGTGTGTTACTCACATATGCTCTTATATGTGAGATTTCCTTTAGGTTTCACTACCCATTGTTTATTCTGATGTTTTGCGAACACCTAGAAAACACAAATAAATTTTTCATGTTTGATTCCCAAACATTTGCATAAGAAACTAGATAATGACTAAAATTACTTAAGCTACCTTCCCAGTCTGGGTATTATGATATTATTTCTATTGGTTTTCACTAATACAAAACTGGAAAATTATAGGTTCTGTATCTCAGAGCAAAAAAGCCGATAGTGTAACTTCAGCAGAACCTTTCCTGTCATCTGTTTTTCTCCTTCTCTCTTTTCTATCAAGGCATGCCTTAAGAAATTCCAAGAAGAAAGCATGGATGTGAGGGGGCATAAACATGTTTGCTATGTCAGTGATATCTGTAAAATTTATAATCTTGAAAAATCAATGCAATTCAACCCAGAAATAGTAGCAGATTACAAGCTAAATTATTTTACTGAGGGGAGGATTACTATTGCTGTCTCTTCTAGGCAGTCATTGAAAACTATGTTGTATTTTAAAGCTTGGGTTCTTAGAGTGTGGAAAGCAAAGTTGTATTTTAAAGCTTGGGTTCTTAGAGTGTGGAAAGCTCTTGAAATAAAGAGATTTTGTTGCCTGCAGTCGAATCATCTGTTGTGCAGCTTTAGATGAGTTAAATCACTAGCCAAAATCCTGTATTGTGGTGTAATTTAATTAGAATTGTAAATAATTTGGTCAAAATTATAATTCATTATCAGCTCATTACTGTATGTGCTTGTATGAAAAACGTCTTTAGTTAAAGTTTTTTTTAAATAAACCAAACCCTTTCTGTTGAGCAAGAGCTCTGGGAATTCCATTAGGAGAATCTTGTTCTTTATCTTCTCTGTCAACAACTTGCAGCATTTCTCAAAAATATGTGAAAATCTACTGTTCCTGCTAACATCTGCCCCTTAATGTTTCATATGTTCTGCTGTGTTATAAATAATTTATTATCTCTGTATATTTCTATTTCACTGTAATGATTGTGCGCAGGGGACTGTACTGTGAAGGTACTATGTGTTGCAGTAGTGGAGGGGGTTTGGGTTTCTAGGATTTGTAATAGTGTTGTAGGGCAGAAATCCCAATCCAAGTGGAGTCCAGAGTGAACTTTTTATTTACTTTTGAGATGATACTTTAATTGCCTCCTGTTAGCTTTGAATTATTTTATAAAAGTTCATATATTATTGATAACTTTTTGTTCTACATCATTTCATTGTCGATCTGTAACTGTTTCCTGTTGACTGCATGAAAGAATTGCTTAATGTGTGAGCTGCTGTGGTTCTCCTATATTATTTCTTGCAATGACCAGTTTTTTCTTCGGGGTGTGCCATGTTGAACATAATTCCTTTTTAGCTTGAAACCAAGGTTTAAAACTGTTGCAGTACCTACAACTGAAAAATTTCCTTCATCCTTTTCCCTCTCCTCATAAAACTATTTAAGAAACCAGAAACACTTGGCCAAGAACTCCAAAATGATAAAATTCATTGCAAGATTAGTGAATTTATACAAATCTACATGTTGACTTTTAATACTCCTAAATCAGATCCATCTCCTTGTATTTACAAAGAGAAATCTCCTTCCTCACCAAAGCCTTGGCTCTAAATCACTTTCCATCCGTGTGGCCAACACCTGATTGCACATGCCGTCACCAGGAAGATTTCAGCACTGTTCTTTTTTATTTAATGATTGAAATACTTTTTTTACCTGCTTCCAATGGCCAGAAGATTTATAATCCTTCGGGGACCTCTGGAGCTACAATATTTCCTTTCACAGTTGCTCCTTCTCCAATTGCGAATGGTACTTGCTGGGTAACTCGTATTTCCTCCTCCTACACTTTCCTTTTCCTGAAGCCATCAGATTTGTTTGTTTACTCTCATGTGCTCTTGCAAGGCACTCTACAGCTCTGGTTTCTTGACTGACTAGATTTCACGTACTTCCAGTCTGAGGGAAATGCCAGCAGGGATTGGATTTAGAGACAGTGCTCCTTCTTTATCCTAAAATCTTTGTTTCCTGTGCCACCTTCTATTACAAAGGATGTGTAGGAAATAGCAGTCTAAAGTATCCTTGAAAAATGTCATGAAGTACAAGAAAAAACCACGAGCAAATTATTCTTATATGTGAGATCTTTTAGTATCTTGTATGTGATACTGGAAATGTTATAAATAAAGTCTTTCTTCACTGCAATTGAAAATTGGGAATCTGACGAGCACAATAATAATTGTATTTTATGATTGTCTGTAATGAAATACCTACAGAGCTTTACATTAAGTAATTTTCAGCACTTGAATCAAATAAGAGTGCTTTTCACTCACTACAGTACCTGTGAATAATATACTAAAAATATTCATAGCAGCTTCTGGACACAGTCATCAAATATTTTAGCAATCCTCTGAGGATTCCTGTTCCTTAACATCACATGTTCTTTGCATTTTTCGAAAGTCTTTCAAAATGAGAACGAGAAAAAAGAAAATGGAGAAAATATGAAGAAAAGTGATATAAAGTATTATATTCAACTTGGAGATTCTCTCTGGGAGGGAAGCATCACCTCTTGGAAAACTTCATCAGATCAATGAAATTACGCAGTTGGACATCTTAGGTGAAGCATATTAGGAAAATAAGTACCAAAGAAATCTTTGTTTTAGCTGAACAACCAATGAGATGTCCTTTAAAATACCTGTAATCGTGATCTCAGTGGTTGAACATCAAATATGTTATCCATAAGCTGAGATTGTTTTGAATGCACAGGAGTGGATTTAAGAGTGTGTGGTACTTCATTTTGGGATGTGGAAGATCATGTGTCTGTAATAAGGAAAAAAATTGAACATTGTATTTTGTGTATCATAAACAAAATACATATAATGTTTTCTTGAGGGAATGAGCTTTCACAAAAAGGCATTTTGAATTCAATCACTTTTCCCTTCTGCATCATCAAAAAGCATTATTATTAGAATTCTGAATCTCATATGTTTGTCTGGTGCTGTTTTACTCCTCTTTTCAGTTCACTTTTCACTTGAGTGGTAGTGCACATAAATTTCATTTATTTTTAGTATTTTATCACTCTCAAAATCTGTTCTCCTTCCGCATTGTGACACTGATCCAATGTAAACTTTGCTCTTGTGGGTTTTTTAATTTGATTTGGATTTGAAAAAATGGAGTCCTAAATATTATTTTGGGTAATTGGATGACATAAAAAGCATAACTTATTAAGCACTTTATTTCCTTAAATTGTTACACTGATATATAAGGTTTAATATGTTTTTTCCTGTATATTTTTTTCCAGTACTTATAAATTTAAATGTTTTCGGTAGTAAGCTGCTGGCTGCTGCTGATAATTCTGTTGGTTGTTTTAGGCAGTGTTTGTATGTTAACTCTTATACATAGTATTAAATTAAAAGTGGCTATGCCTTATTTTGAGGCACTAAAAAGCTCAGCATGTGACCCCAATATCTGATGCATGCCAGTGGCACCAGGACTGGTGCATCCCTTCCTTGGGCAGATCCCACTGCAAATGAAACAACCTTCCCCTTCCCTCCCTCTTCCCATTATTCTGAAAGATGGCAACATACAACCAACTCTTTCAAAACATAGCACCTGTTCTGATACCACATCATAGAATTTCACAGGGATTGTTTTTTTTCTTCTTTTCCTCATTTTTTTTGAGAAGCAGGCATCAAGTAGTACACAGGTCAACTAAAATACTGGGAAAATACTCAGCATCTTATTGATTATGCAGGGCAAGTGTCCTTCATGCTGTGGGACTTACCAGCAATTTCAGACCTTTCAGCAGCTCCTCCTGTGGTCCCCGTCCTGCCCGTCTGTCATGCAGGCTGCCAAGGTTGCCCCATCTCTCTATCATTTGATATGGGCTGAGAATGACAGGCAGGGGAGCGAGGGCAGCCACGGGTGGGTGGTGGGACTCAGTACAGCTGCTGAAAGCTGTCAGGATCTTGCCAGCTCATCCCCTAAATGAAGATCTTCCATTATGGTCTTTCCCTGTAGCTAGAGACTTTTCCAAATCCACTATGTGCTTTTCCAGAAGCCCTGAACAGAAGTTGCTGTTTGTAGGGATGAAAAGCATGGCAGAAGTTTTCCCTTTTGTGCCTTCAGCATTCAAAAGCATCTTAGCCATCTCATCCCCACACACTCTGGCATTGTTCAAAGCCACCTTTGTGTGTCCCTTTACATCATATTTGCTTTTCCGTTGTTTATTTCATGCCATCTCTCATGTTCTGAAAAGCTTCTGCAGTGCTATTGGACAGCCACACCCTTTCTCTTTTCCCCCCATCTCCCTAGACTCCCTTTTCTCAAAGAACATTTTGAAGTGAGCTATAGCATTCCGCTGTATCCTGCCCACTTTGGCTTACCCTGTTTTGCCTGTTAGGGCAAAGCCCTCCTCCTCCTTTTTAATAACAAACAGAATGCTGTCAATTACAAACCTTTCCATGTTGCCAAGAGTCAAGGAATTAGTTTATAAACCACTCAGTCAAAAAATAAAAATTAAAAAAGTGGTTTGTGTTGATGTATCATTAGAAATATATATTATTATTTATGTCATAATCCAAGGCAGTAGTAGCTGGCTCCCAGTGTGCAGTTTCCTTTTAAGCTTATGCTATAGGCACAGGACTTTTGAGTTGAAAAAAAAAGCCTAAGGACAGGCCCCCAAATTACCCAGCCTATGTGGTGTGCTGGGAGTGTTAGTGGGGCACCCCCCTAACAGCCTGGCAGGGTGAACCCAGACCTCACATACCCATAGAAAGAAATATCTTGTCCCAAGGCATTTATTCATTAAACTGTGTTTATCTTGCCTCCCCTACTCACTCTGCAGACTAAGCTACTACACAAGTACTCCTATTTTTAATAGGAACATTCATAAATAAATTAGCCTCAGGGGAGGCCAGGAAGAGGTTACATCTGTGGTTATAGATGGAACAGCTCCACAAGGCCAGGATGATATTATTTACTGCTTGGTTCTGTATTTCTGCTTACTGCTTTGAAATGCACAAAAGCCACAACAACTTCAGCATCGTGGCTTGTTTTGCAGTTGGAAATCGTGATTTAAAATAGCGTCAGTACAAGTCCTGCATTTTGCTGGAAAATGGGCATTTCGTTGAGCCTTTTTCTTCCCTGGGCGCCAAGGAGGTAATGCATGTGCTGATGATAAACCCAACAGGTGCCAGGCTTGGTGGGTACTGGAGCCAGTTGGCTTTGTGCCGGCAGCACACAGTGGCTATATTGTGTCTCTAGCTTTTTGTGTGCTTCCATGTCCTTGTGAGGGATGGTATAACCCAGTTGAAATACATACTTAAACTCCTGAGGGATTAAGTGTGTTTCCTTTGCTTTACAGTTCAGAATTTTACAGTTTCTTTGTTTGGGGGTTCTCAGATTGCTTAATGATTTTTTTTCCTCCCGGTTTTGCCCAGATGTGTAGAATAGCTGTATTTGAACCTTACTAGGTTTGCCAACTTCATTACTCAACATATGGTATGTCCTTTTATTTTTGTCTAGTTTATCATTCTTCTGCTGACAAATCCCTTAGTACAGGCTTTTTCCTTACTATTCTTGAATGGTTCATTTTGTGACTTGTCTGTACTCCAAAATTCATCTTTTTTGCTAGTTATTCAAGGAGACAAAGTGTCAGATGTTTTGCTCCTGTGTGAAAAGTATTGTTTAAGATGTCACTTACTAGAAGTACCATGGTCAATTATTGTTAAAAGAGCCCTTTTTCCCACCTCCCTGGGAAGCTGTTGCTCTCTGACATAAGAGAAGCACCAGGAGAAGGCCTGATATTATGTGAGTGCTGCATCAGCTCAGGAGCACGGGTTGCATCCCAAGCCCACAAATGGCTCCTCTGTGTGTCTGCTATTGACTGTGCTGGAGACCCTAAACTTCCTAGTGAGGAGGATGAGCCCACATGGCTCTGCTCAGCCCAGGCTGCTGGTGTTTGAGATGCACAGTCAGCCCCAGCCTGGATCCTTGCAGAGGTTTGGGAAAACAGTGTTTATTTCCACTTCTAAAGCATTCCCAAACCCAGACTCTTATTTGTCCTTCTCTTGGCCATATGGGGAGGTTAGAAATGCGACTGACATGGGCAAGTTGGTTTCTCATGGTACAAAGATACATTCATTGCTCCAAGCATTATATCTGTACTTATGAGCACATTATAGTCCATCCAAATCTCTGCATCTGTGGTTCATCCTTACATACTTATTCTGTATTTATAGTGACCAACATTTGCAGAGAATGTGAGCAGGGGATTGTTTTCCTGGTAGGCTTGGGAGCAGATTCTTTTGCGGTTTATATCTCTATAACTCAATTAAGTGACATTAGGATAGTCTTACATCACTGAGTTCTCTGCCTGGAGTCAAAGTATAAGTCTTAATAATGCTGGTTTTACAAGTGATTTTTCTTTATAAAATTTTATTAGTGTTTTCTTCTGAGCAGTTTCTTAAGCCTTTCTTCCTTTGTAGCAAAGTCTGTAAGAGACTTCAGACTATTTTGTTTGAGAGTCAGAGACTCCAAATAATTTGTAGTCTGCTGAAACTATCCCCAATACACTGTTTTCATAACTCTTGTATAAACTTCCCAATTCAGTTGTAAAGGCACAGATCACTTGAATTCTAGGATTTATTTCCTCTGCTATAGAAATAGTACGTGGCTTTCTCTTGGCAAATTGTTAATGTTTGTATCTGAATTTGAAAATTATAAATTGCTGCCTGGTGCTAATTGCCAGTAATAACAACTATAATAGCAACTGCTCAGGTAGTCTTCCATATAATGAGAAATAAAAATTACTTCCTTAAATTATTCCTGATATTCACAGTGGAGTGGTCTATGCCTTGAGAAAAGGAATAAAATTCTGCAGCTACCAAATATATCAGTTATGTATCAGACAGGAAGACCCAGTTAGAAAAATCCTTTTCAATTTCTTTAAGGAACGGGCAGAACAAGTTGTGTTTTGTCATTAAATTATATATTTTTCAAAGCACTAATAATATCTGGCCTTCCCTTGTCTGGAACTCAACTGTTGAACTTCCCAATAAGTCCAGTTATTTGGACCTGATGCCCAAACCACTGAGCTGTCATTCCAGCACAATTAATTCCTAACCTTTCACCATGATTAGGCTGGCTGAGCTTTTGGTTGCTGTACTGGGGTTATCCCATTGGTGATGCTTATTGGGATGTCTGCTGGCTCTTTCTGCAGTTATTCTCATAGCAGACACTTCTATTCAGAAGTGTTTCTATTTAGTATAATTATACATCTCATACTATGATATTTTTAATTAGCAGTATTGGAGACTGCATTTGGTGGAGACCTATTTTAAGTTTCAGTTGTCTGAATTCTGGGGGGTTTGTGTGTGTGTGCCTAAATTACAACCTATATGAGTGATGGTAGTGCTACACTCTCCTAGGAGACATTAAATTCCTATCTGGATATTGGTTTGTGGGACATAATTTGTCTCTGATAAACTGTTCAAGGCTAGGTTGGGTGGGGCTCTGGGCAACTTGGTCTAGTGGAAGGTGTCCCTGGCCATGGCAGGGGTTGGCATGAGATAATTTTTTAAGTTTCTTTCTAACCCAAACCATTCTAGAATTCTGCGATTACTAATAATGCTTAGATCTCCTGTGCCTTATGGCAAGTCCAGAAGGATTGGTTTCCTCTCCTCAATATACCTTTGGATGAGGGCTTTTTCTAGTGCTGAGGGTTTTCTTAACTTTTTACGTGTTTCATTGTGATGACTGACTGTTAATCTGTGTAATTTGTAAAAACTTCTGAAGAACATCCAAGAAGATCATCCTCTCTTCACAATTTCATTTTTATGATGGGACAGCATGCTGGGAGCCTGGAGAGAAATCCTGACCAGCACTGTCCCTATCTCTTCTGGTTTTACAGCAGACATTGCAAAGTGCTCAATGGATTTATATCTCCCCAAATGCAGCTTGCCTTCTGATTTTCAGTAAATCTCACAGCTACTGCAGTCCCTCAGAGGTTGCTCAGTAATGGACATTTATGGGAACATTCTCAAAAATAACAGAAAACTTGCAAGGTCCTGGAAAATGCCTTTGGATTTTGCCGTATTCAGTGAGCCATTAGCAGCTTTTTTTTTATTTATTAATACCACCCTATTTACATACGCTTGTGTGACTGTGCATTAAAATACATGTATTTCCAAACAATGACAAACCAGGAAAATAATCGAGAGCTAAATAGTTTCATGAAACTTTCGAGCTTGGGAGGCATGAGGATTTTTTCCAGCCAGGCAGAATCGTTTTAAGGCACTGGGGTAATTTAAGTTGAGAGGTGATGCTTGGCCTCAATGAGTTCTGGATTTAAATAGGTAAGTGTGGGAATGAAATAATAAGAACATGAAATTACTTCTTCAGGATCACTCTGTGGGTTAAAAGCCAGGATTTTGCTTTTTAGTTCAGAGTTTTATCTACTCTTGGATCAAGCCTGAAGGTTTCACAGGCAGAAGGAAGAGAAAAAGAAAAAAAATCTTATTTTCTTAGAGCATGACTGTGCAGTAGCGCAAAAAAGTCAAATGCAATCTTGACTCAAGCAAGGCATTTTCATGGAGGCTGAGAACCATTAATACTATTAGCAGATAGCCATCTGTAAAACTGCACTATTCTGATCTCCCATATGCAAGAAAAATTAATTCAAATGGGAACAGGTGCTGAAAAGTACTTGCTGGGATGTGGGAGGGAACAAGGAGACAGACTTACAAGAGGTGGCTGAAAGAGCTTGGCTTGTGTGGCCTGGCAGGACAAAAGCTGGTGTAGGTCTGATTGCTCATAAATATATCCAGCGGTAAGTACCGGGAGGAAAAGGACCTTGCTGTGGATGGAGAGCGGTGTTAGTAAAAGAATTAGTGGGTTGAAATTAGCTGTGTGTAAATTTAAACTGGAAATAGGATGAAGGTTTCCAGTTATCATAGACTTCTCTTGAAATTTATGAACCAGTGATCCCTTGTGTATCACACAATTCCCTGTGTTCCAGAGGCAGCTCAGCCCGATTTCCTTATTTAGCACTTTGTTCACCCTCTCTTTGTTCAGCCTCCACAGCAAGGTTGAGTAACCTGCTCAAGCTTTACACTCAGCTGTTTAAAACAAAAAACTTCCATAAAAGCGTAGCTTGTTGTCTTGTCTTTTGATGAAATTACCAAAAAAGTATGAAAGTTGTTTAATAGGTCCATTATTTGCCTGTTTATTCCTCTAATAAGGACTCATTCCATTTAGAAATCTAGTTTCTAAGGATTTTGTCCCTATGAGTGGCCCTGGACTGAATTTAAAGTGTGATATATTTGCATAATGCAGAGCAATAGCTATTCCAAACAGCTAAAATCTGTCATGTTTCTTCAGTCCAAAGAGCTGATGCACCTGCCTGGACCAAGAGAATTACCTAGATAGAAACTAGGAGCTTGGGGAAGCTTCCCTTGAGCCCCTTTCTTGTGCTTGAGGTTTTGGGGTTTGCACATTTTCCAGATCATCACAACTGCTGTGTCTGAGGAGCCCTGCTCCCTGGCAGAGCTCGGAGCATCCATCTCGTCCGTCCCCAGGGTATCCCTGGTGCCTCCTCCACAGGCGCCGCGGCTGCTGCTTGTGGATACCTGAGTGATTGATGGTGCCACCTAATTTTAAATTGCAATTGAAGCCTTATTAGCCTGTGATTGCTAATCAGAATGAAAGTTAGCTTTTGTTGGCTTTTATTACTCATTCCACTTTGTCCATATTAGTTACAGGCATAATGTGATTTCTGCTCTGGTTTGCTGATACATGGCATTCCCAAGGGATCCCCTTCACTAAAATCTAGATTTCTCTGTACAACTTGACAAGTTGCTCTTACAGCCATAGAATGCTTTTTAATACTCTATAGTTCTCAATGCAAAGAATCTTTATGTTGTTTTCATAGGTGAGGGTGACATAAATATTGAAGTGCCTCCTGTTACTTGATATTTAATTATGAAAGCATCCACTGGAAAAATAGTTAGAGCCTGGTGTAATCAGCACTGGGACAGCCCTGCTAATCTTTTCATTTGGTCTAGACATCAAGGATGCTTTGTGCTAGTCTGGCTGTAGCCTGATAATCTAAGACCTTCTGGACTACACATTTCGGTAGTCTTTATGAAGGGAAAAACTCCTCCATAAAACCCCTTAGGTTTGTGTGTTCCTCAGGCTGATAAATGCCTGTTTGATTAGTTCATGGAAAAGTTATTTGGATGAACCTAACCATGGAGGCAGCTTGGCTCTGTGTTAGTGCCTTGATGTCTGAGAGGGCAGCAGCCCCAGGGTGTCAGGACAAGGGTGCTGTTCCTGCTTCTCATGGCTCTTTTGAGCTCATATAATTCTGACTAAACAGCATTTCCATGTTACTTAGAAAATATTTTTGTAATTAGTTACATTCCTAAAGAGATCCACAGTTCCTGGCAATTGTTTGGAAGTGACAAATGGGTTTCCTTGCTCTTTTCTTCTCTTTCTGTTTTTAAGTAGCAACAATTCTTCTTGTTACCTATTTTAAAACAATTTAAAGATTCAAAATAAGCATCAAAATAATTTCCAACAGTCTGTTTTCCAAAACCTATCCACATACTTACTTCTCATGTATCACAGTCCAGTTTTAATCTGCAACATGGTTTATGTCAGACCTCTGCATCTTTAATTAAGGAGTGGGTGGGAGGACAGCATCTGGAGCCCCCTTCACCTGTAAGATGCATTGGGAAAGTCATTCAAGGTCAAAACAAGGAAATTCTGTCTCAACAGTGGCCAAAACTGAATGCCCGAGGAGGAGTATCAGAACATAAATGAGGTCTTGTGTTTTTGATGAGTATTTTAGTTCTTTGCATGAAAAAATTTAGATTTTATCTAGCCTGGAAGAATTCCAGAACTGTCGAAAGAAAACTCGCTGTCTGAATAAAACCACTGTCTGGTTTGGCACAGTGCTGGGAAGAGCTGGTGTGACTTCTCCTTGGGTAAGTGGTGATGATGTGAGTGCTGGGATGGGTGAAACACGATGTGCCTGAACTTGCCTTTGCTGGGGCAGGAGCAGGAGCAGCTCCCGCTGTACCCGTGCCAGTTGTGCTGACCTGCCCCAGCCAGTTTGTATTGAGATAAAATCTAAGTCCCCTGTAATCTGATGTTGCCCTACAAATAGATAAGTGTGACATTAAGGAACTACAAGCTGGGAATGCATAGTGGAGTTACTTTTTGTCCTCTGGATGAGAAGGCAAAGCCTGGCTTTGGCATTTCTGCAAATCTGTCACCATGGACTGTACCCAGTGTGGAAATCCAGGCGAGGAAATAGTTGGAATCCCGCAGGGGTGAGACAATGCTGCATTGCCAACTTTGGTGGTTCATACTTGGTTTGATTTTGTGCTGCTTTCCTGTAGTACTGTGGCTTGGTGGTGGTGGAAATACCAGTGTTCTGTGTTCAGAGGGTTCTGTGTTCATTGTTCTATGTTCAGAAGAGTTGCAGGGAAGGTGCAGATACACATCTGCACTCCTGGTCCCACTTGCCTTTTTTCCTCTCCCAAAAGAGTATCTTCTGTAAAATGCAGATCATAATCTACTTATTTGTGGGGAGGAAAGACAAGAGGATACAGGAAAATTAAATTATGGTGGTTTTTCTTGTCTTTGCCTTATTTTAAACAGTCAAGCAAGAGAAACAGCCCTTCTAAAATACATTTATATAGAGATGATGAGGCCTTGGCACACATTTCCCAGAGAGGCTGTGGACTTCCCAGCCCTGGAAGTGTCCAAGGCTGGGTTGGTTGAGGCTTGGAGCGACTTTGACTATAGGTAGGTGTCCCTGCCCATGGTAGGGTGTTGGAACAAGATGGGCTTTAAGGTTCTTCTCAAACCACGCTATGAGTATCTGTATCTGTAAATATGGTTTGTTTTGTAGTCTATAACTTTTTGGAGCAACATTATCTTTCTTTAATCAAAGGCTGTGTTTGTTAAGAACCAAGTGGTGCTGGGCAGTGGGATGGTTGACTATGGTGAGGTTTGACTGAAGTACTCTGGAATGAGAGGAGAAACACCTCAAGGAAGGGTTCAGGGCTTGACTAGGTCTTTCTGTGACATCTCAGTATTTGCAGGTCATCCTGCCTCTCCCTCTCCTCTTTCTCTCCTCTCTTTTCCTCTTCTTCTCTCTTATTAGATCTTAGTGGCAGGTTTTTTTCCTGCCAGCTTTTAGAAGCTTGGCTTAGTTGTCAGCAGCTTGTCTGCTAATAGGCACAACTGTTCGCCATCAGGGCTGTCTGAGCAAAGCATCTGGAAATGTGGAAATTCAAAAGAAATATCACTAGTGAAACCCAACAGAGAAAACCTGTGCAGGTTTGGAGGGGAAGCTGCCAAGCTATAAATATTTATATACTAAATTCATAAGCTGGTGTGTAAATGAAGTGCTTTTAAAGCCTATGAGAAATCTTCCAAACCTGCCTTGATGATGGTTCAGTTTAGAAAATATATTTGAAACCTTTATTTGTAGAGCATATGTTTAGACAGACACTGCTGAGGAGTGTGATAGTGGCGGGTGCCCAGCGTTCCCCTATGACAAGGCACGTGGCATAAAGATCCTTTTTCCTGATGGCAAATTTTATTTTTCTAGTTGTTGGTCCTGGGACCACAATTGGAGCTCTTTGTGTAATTTCTGATTGTTTTTAAAAATGTAATATTTTTACATAGTGACACTGAGTTTATCTCAACTTTTTAGACAAGCTCCTAGGGACAGAGCTAATAAAGAAATCGTGTTTACTGAATCACACAATTCTGTCAGTTATTTTCATGATTTGTTCAGTGTTTAAATGACTTGTAAAATGTACTTAGATGTCTTTCTAATTTTAATATTTCAATTAAATAAGTAGGTGGGCTTAGCATTACCTTCTGCACCAGTTTTGGTAATATAAATATCCGTGCCCATATATTTATAATTTTCAATGATAATTTTAAGTTTTTCCCCAGTATAACATACATAGTAACCATGTGCTTTGATCTTTTTATTTCATGCTTCCTCAATAAATGTTAGTTCATAAGGAACATTACTGAATGTTGCAATTCATTTCACCACTTCATATTTAATGATTATCATGTAAGAGCATCTTGGGACTTGTCTACACAGGAACTACAACGTAATTAAATGGGGGTATACATTTAAGGACTTGCCTACATAGAGAAATTCATTTGAATTTTAATATGATGTGAATTTTTAAGCATATTGTTTTTTTCTTGGGATGTATTTTATGGCTATTCTTATTTTGGAGTAAGAACTTCTTGTTACAAGCTTATTTTGGAATTGCAAAGTTAGTGTTTCTCACACGCTTTCCTCACTGAAGAGCTTGAAATCTGGTCAAAAGTAGATGTTTCATCATGTATTTTTGGTCGTAGAAGTATGGCAATATTTATTTGAGTTTCAGTTTGTAATGTTGGGTTTTTTTTAATTTCAAGAGTTTCCATTAGAGCAAACAATTTGATTTTGCAATTCTTTTTTCAGAGGATCTAATAGCTTTTTATGTTTTGATTTTTGTAAATTTTCCTTTTTCATAGGTGCATATATGTGTTGGGTGGCACCACATATGGACCTGGACTTGGGGATAAGCAAATTAATTTTTTTTTTTTATTACCTACTTGCCAACAATGATCAGTGTAACCTTGATGCTGGACTTCCAGTCCTTTGTTTTCTTCTTCTTACACAGAATCCCAGGATGGTTTGGGTTGGAATGCACCATAAAGATCATCAAGTTTTATCCCCTGCCATGGTGGGAGACACCTTCCACTATCCCAGGTTGCTGCAAGCCCTGTCCAACCTGGCCTTGGATGGGGCAGCTGCAGCTTCTCTGGGCAACCTGTGCCAGGGCCCCCTCACCCTCACAGGGATGAATTTTTTCCTAATATCCCAGGTGGGTCTGCCCTCTGGCAGTGGGGAGCCATTTCCACTTGTTCCGTCACTCCATCTCCTTGGATGAAGTCCCTGTCTTTCTTTATATATGTATCCTTACTTGCCTAAATAAAGATGTTGGTCCAGGATGAGATACTGTAATGCACTTCCATTACCACAAAAAGACTTTTCATTATTCTGGGTTTAGTTTCATAGAAAATGAACACAATGTCCAAAACTCCCATGGTGCCAGTCTGGCTTTAATGCCGTGCACAAAGTGCTTCAGTCAAGTGTCCTTCTGGATCCAGATGATTTTTTTCCTTTTTTTTCTTGTGATTGAACAAAGCACTAGTCCCAGCCATTCAGCTTTAGCAAGACCTGTGTAGTCAAAGCTTCCACATCCCTATGGTGGCACCAACAGGAAGGAGTTGGAAATAATCCCCCCAGAAGCTCTCGGATGGATAGATACTGACACCCAGGGGAAATCAGACCACTGAGGTGCAAGGTTGGTTGTTTTTTTTTTCCCCCAATAGATACTCAGAAAACTTCATATTGGGCTAACACTTAGCAAACAAAGGTGACATTTGAGGCATCTGGAAGACAGACCTGACAAGAGTAGCATTTCCATGTCAATATTAAAAACTTCTGGGAGTTCACTGCTCTGGTAATATCCATGGCATGAGCTGCAGGTGCTTGAGCCCTTTGGCTGGGCAGGGAGTTCCTGCTTTAATAACCCTTTTCTTGTGTGCAGTTTTGGATACTTGCTTTGATGTGGAGAAGTGCTGGTGTAACAGCACTTGTGAGCAAGAAGCTGCAATGTGGTGGAAAGGAACAAAAACTTCCCCCTGTTCGTGTGGAAAGCACTAATTTATTCCAACATACTGATGCTCATGCAGTGCTTAGAACAAGACTTGCATATATGTCATTATGTTTCTTGTTATGCTATTATTTTAAGAACGGCCTTCTAAAATAGAGAGAGCTATCCTATTTTTCCATATCTTTCGCTACCTTTTGGCAAAAATCTTCCTGTTGCCAGAAGTCAGATTAAAATTAATGATGTTTTTACTTCTAAGGCTTTTGAAAGGATCACTGGCACAAAATAAATAAATTTACACAAGTGAATAGGTCATTATACCTTAAAAAGAGGGGAGGTAATTTGATTTCGTGTCTTAATTGGTTTCCAAGATAAAATTAATAGTGTGTGGAATCCCTCTTAGTAACATGACTCAGAACTATTTATTTTTCACCTCCTCTTTTCAGATTGATGGGTGTGTTATCTTAGCATTTGAGAGATGCAAGCAGTACTGGAATGACAAACATTTCTCAACAGCTTTAGAAAGATGGATGGTGTGATGACCCTGCAACAGGTTTGGGTGTTTGTGTTTTCCAGTGGGTCATTGTGACTCTTGCTTCACTTTCATTCTTAATGAGGGAGGAAGGAGAGGCGAGATCTAATTATTTGAGATGTCTTTTGTAATCTTAACTTCTCAGTGTACAGGTTTGTCATCCAGCCCTCAACAGAAGACCATAGTGATGGTCATCCCCAGCTCATGGTCCCAGTTGGTGCATTTTGCTTTTAGAAAAGAATATGATTACTCAATTTTACTGCAAAGCTGGTACGAAATTATTAGCTACACCTTGGATATTTATTATTGTATAGTTACTGCATTGTTACTTTATTTGGCAGTTCTACACATTCTGCATAGAATCACGTTTTAATGAAGAAAAATCCCTTACCAAAACTAACCTATTATGGGCAAAATCCTTATGCTTGACCAGAATCTTTATATTTCTTCCATGTCTTATAATCTGGAGAGTTGTGAGAGCCCTAAGAGGAGAGAGAATGCCTTGAAAATACTACACACGTGGTCTACCACATAAAATATCTGTGAAATAAATAAGAAAAATAATGCATTGTTAATATATTGATAGCTTTCTGGTAAGTTCTGTACAGATGGAAGAGAGCGATTTCCTTTAATTTGCTTTATTGCCAAGATTTAAAACTAAATGAAACCATTGTCATACAAATGAAGTTACAGCATTGCACTCATCAATGTGCCTGTGATATTCCCCCCTAGCAATTAAAACTCTTTAGTGTATTAGAAACTGGGCGCCTTTTGGCTCTGGGAGCACACAGTGGAGGGAAGAAATGAAGCTGTTCTGCCAGTGCAGTGCAAATCCTGAAATGCCCCTCAGGGTTCCTTTGCTTTCTTTTTAGATCAGAGAGCAGATCAGATTTAGAGCAACAGGAGAAGGTTTAAATTTTGTTGTAAGCTCTCTACTATGGACTTGATTGTTTCCTTAAGTGTGCTGTATATAAAAATGTGACTTGAAGTTCTTCTTGATATCATTTCCTAATATTTAAAAGCAGTAATTCCTGAGGAATTATTTTATTAGTAGGTTTGAGCTATGGGTAAGTGGAGCAGGTCAGCTCTGTGACATTTGGACAGTGTTAGCATGCTGCATTGCTCAGGCACATCAGTAAAGGCCTATGCCACTTCACACCCTGGTTCACATTTAAACTTTTTTACTGATTCTGTTTCAGCATTCCTTCATTTCATCCATTGTGGCTTTTGGGGCTTTGAGGTTTTTAATATTTTGGCCAGAAGGAGCTGTAGATTTTCATTTTGCCAAATATGGCCAGACCAAAGAAAATTCTCTTTCACAGGTGCCAGGAACTTCAACTATAAAAATTAATATATTTTTGAAACTAAAAGATATTTTGAACAAGCAGTTTATATGTTTGCACCTACTGAAATAACCTCTGCCTCCCCAAAAGCAGACAAGCCTGCTGCTATATGTACAATGCTACTTTTGTCTGTCTTGTAAGAAGAAAAGACTCACTAATAGGATGTGTCAGCCATAAGCAGTTAAAACCAACACATCTCTGTGTGATATAAGAGAGCAGTTTATGGATTAATATTCAGGTTCCTGGCAGGAAGCACACTGCAATGGATTAGTATTCTTATCATTTGAGTGACAATTTATAAAAAGCTGATTAAAATGACCTGGATCTGGGACACCTGGGTTGGAGCCAGGAGATGTGTGGAAGTGATTTAAATCTCACCTTCCTACTTCCCTGCTCTAATCTCCTGGGCAAGAGCAGAGCACAGCATGGCTGCTTGATTTTATAGCTCTCTAGTAGTCACAGGGGACTGAAAGCAGCTGATACTGATGGTCTGGAGGGCTCTTGAGTGATCTGCTCCTTCTACATCTGCCCTGCCTAAACCAGGAGCTCAGGATTCTGCTGTAGTTACTAGGCAGAAATAAAGTGTTTGCAGCTCCTGCCTCTGTTCTCACTCCTCTGGAGGAGGTTTGTGTCTCCTGGTTGACTCGGGATCTCCTGCTTGACTTAAGTACTTCATTCAGTAGCAGAAATAGTCACCCAAGAGTTCCTCAGTAACAACTTTATTCCACCACAGGAATTTGTCTAAGCCATCTTCAGTATCAGATTTTATCTGCAGTGTTGCTCAAAGCAGCTGCACTGTGTCCAGAGGACCTGGCCTGGTATATTTTAGGACATACAGTAACTTAAGCCAGATACTGACCTTGTGCAATACCTATCTTCAGCAAAGAGATTGTTATTTGAAGTTTTGTTTATTTTTTAAATTATACATTGCACTCATGGCATGCCGGCATTGTGAGTAATATGATTTAATGCAAAGGAATCTCTTGAAGAAGATATCTTTGCAAAGTGATTCAGGGGATATTTTGGTAAGGCATAAAGGTGGTATTTTTCTTCGACCCTAATAATGGTTCCTAAAGTACATAGTAATAAAATAGTTCCTGAAGAAACTATGTTACAGAATGTCACATGCTTCTGATATCTATTTAGTGATGATAATTAATCATTAAAAACTTGCAGGGGTAGGGAACAGATGTGGGGTGATCAGAGATCAGTTGTGGAAGTGTGTTTATGGAGGTGAAGTTTTCCTTTTTATTCCAGGGCAGCACAGCACAGATACATACTGCTTCGTTGCCTTGTCTCCATAACCCTGGAAAGAAAGAATACTTTAACCCCTCCGTGGGAGACACCACTGTGGTGCTGCTTCTCTCCTGGGGTACATGATGCACCAGCACAGCAGTGAGAGCTGCCTGACAGCTTCCCTCTCCTCTTTTTGTGTCCAGGGTGACCTGACCCAGAGACATATATCAAAAAATGGAAAAATCCAGGGGGAAATTAGCTGATTTTTGGCCAGATCAGGTCGTTCTGTGGGTTCAGTTGGTTTGGTAAGCACAAGGGAAGGGCGTGTGTTGTTTATCTAACTGAAACCCATTTTTTAGCAATTTTCATTTTAAGTTGAAATGGGAGAGCCCGACAACAACAAAATCCAAAATGATGGGAAGATATTCAGTGCAGCGTGTCCTGCAACTGAAAATTGCCTCCTTTGATCAAGAAGGCAAAAAGCATTGATGGGCAAGTGTCCTCCTGGAAGAGGGGCTCAAGAAAAGCTTGGAGAAAGGAGCTTTGTTTATGGGTGCATTAATTATGTGCTAAATAAAAAGGACTTGGTGCTGGTAAATGGATAATATTATTAGCTTTTAGCAGCTGGCCAGAACACAGTATTCCTTCCCATAGAGGTTATTTCTCCAATGTGGATCACATGAGGTGAAGCCTGTCTGTGGTATCCAGCTTTCATTTCCCCTGAAGCCGTGGCTGACCTCTGTGAGGCCTTGGGAATACACTAGTTAGGTGGCTTACGAAGTCAGTAGTATTCAACATGGAACAGCTTTTAAGGGCCTGCTGTTATTTTTATTATTTCATTTTTGTTACATTATCTTCCTAGCAATATATGACTTTAATGAGAAGAGCTAGGCTCATCGGGGGTCACCTGACCTGCTTCTCATTTACTGAACCAGGAGATTCATGTCTTTTCTCCCATTTCAAGCTTTGGGCATCAGGTGCATTGAAGAAATTAGGTTAAATGAGCTAGTTTTTCATGCACAGGTACTAGAAAACTGGATTCAAAGATGAAGACAAGAAAATTTTTTTATGTGGAGTAAAGTAGATAAAGAATTTTGGTACAAATGCCATGTTATTTAACGTAATTATCATTAATTTCTAGCTCCTTGCAGCAGGCTTGGACACAGCAGGCCCAGGGTCTTTCCTTCCATCCGAACTCCTCTTCCTCAAGTGAGTGCTACAAGCACATCCACACCTGCAGAGCCACTGGTTTATCCAGCTAGGCTTCCCTAGTTACCAGCAGTGTATTTCAGGATGTGTCTGTCATCCTCTCCTCTATCCTGACCCCTCATCACTGTGACCAGCCCCACAGATGCAGCAGCATTAGGAACATGTTGCTGTGACACTCCACATTATCAGCCGTGATACAAGGAGCTTTTCAAGCTCCTTGTAATGGCACTTGTGCTATCAGCAACGGATGTTGTTTGGCCAAAGTGCTGAGGAAGAGGCCCAAGCTGCAAGAGCTCAATGACCACTTGTTTTGTTGGTCAGAGCCACTAAAAGGATTTGGATGAGCTGAAAACAAACATGGAGCACTGTGCCAGGCATGCTGGCAGCTCCAGCTGCTGTTGCCATTGAGGATACTGAAATACTAAATGTCATGTAAAATGCCCAATTCTGGGGACAGCATCTCTGGGAATCCTTGGAAAGCCACACTTGTGGGTAGTCAAGAAAATAACAGCATCACCTCTTGAGCACTTAAAAGCAGAGCTGGCAGGACAAGTTGTTAGTCAAACTGGTCAGATGGGTGCATACCAGTGAGTCTGCCTTCTCCATCCTGAAAAATCTCTGAAGTCACAAGTATCAACATTTTCTTAGCAATTTCCTCCTGTTGTATTCCCTGTACAGAGCAATGGGCTTTTAAATACTGGCTAATAACAGGAATTTGTCTGTTGGGGGGTGGGGGGGGGGGGGAAATAAACTGTCAGATCCTTTATGTGGCAGACCTTTTCAATTTTGTGGGACATGACAGTCTGGGGTTTAGCTGCCCTCTTCTCTAACAAGTAACAAGTAACATTGTTGAGACTTGCATTGATCTCATTTTTAATTAGAATCCTCTTTGAGATGGAAAATATCAGAGCAGATCTATAGTAAGACTGGGAACTTCACTGCCAGAGGGTTTTCAGATACAGCCTTAAAAAAAAAAATTAAAAAAAGCTATTTCTAATCCTTAAAATATTTGCCTTGCTTTATTTTCATATCTTGAAGACAAACAGGTGCTGTGTGCCCTTTATGATTCTCAAATATACAATCTCCAAGCCAGCAGTCTCCAAAGCCTTCCCTTGTTTGTACAATTAGGGTGGGATTTTCAGAATCACTCAGTGTTGGTCTGTCTCTGCTCTCATTGAAGTCAAACTGCCACTGACTTCAGTGAGAATCGTGTTAGATCAGCACATGAGTGCTTTTGAAAATCCTTCCCTCCACTTTTTTTTTTTATTCACATCTGTGTACAATTGAATAAAAAGACTTTTGTAATATGCTTTAATTATTCTTTGTCATTTTCATATAAAAGTGATTGGAAAGAAACCAGAAGGAAACCTATAATAATCTTGACTTTGATCTTATTTACCATGAATTATACGTTATGTTTTTATTCTCCATTTATGTAATTGTATATTACTTTATGACAACATAAGATAAATCACTGAAAACATGAGGAACAGAAATAACTATGTAATATGGAGAGGAAGAACAGTCTCAGAGGAAAGTATTTGATGCTTCTTGGCCTGGTGAGTTTCCAGTGTTGCTTGAAGCTACTTTCTTTTGCCTGCGTGGGAAAAGCCGGAGACTTCACATAAAAGGCTAGTGCTGAAACCTGATGAATTTGGAAGCTGCATGGGCAGCTGCGAGGAATGACTTTCTGGATGTCACCTTCCCAGGAAACTGCAGGTTATTGCCCAGGTCTCCACGGTCTGCTCTGCCACTGTGCTTTCCACACAGTTTTGGTCCACTTGCTCCTCCTTGGTTCATGCACCTTTTTGGTCTCCAGTGTGTGTTTCAGTGGTGTTTCTGGTTAACTGTTTGCTCTTGGGCAATACCAAAGAAAACCAAAGAGAATCAGAGCTTTCTGTAGCTCAGGGGAATTGGGAGAACTGCAGAAACACCTAATTCAACAAGATCAATATTTGCAAGACTTGCCCTATACAGCCCAGTTTCACCTCTGGCTGTAGATATTCATTGAAGTGTTCTAGGGCGGCATCCAAGCTGTAGTGATTTTTATTTCTATTGTATTAATATTTGCTTGGGTCTGTAGCAAGAGTTTTTAGCTGAGGAGGAGCTTTGGCCATCACCTATAGCTCATCACCTCCCCATGCCGTACATAGCAGGGGGGATTTTGGGAGACCAGCAGGAGGAGGTGACTGCTTCACTCATTAGTGCTGAAAATTTACCAGAACTGCCCTTCTGGGAGGCTTTGAAGAGAAATATGTAGATCCAGAGGGTAATTCTTTTGGCAGAGAACACATGGAAGCCTCCTTGGATTCAGGGGTGGTTTTGCAATGGGCGGACCTCAGAGTTACCTTGAATTAAATTGTCTTCTGATGGCAGGGTTCCATTCCATCTTTAGACTCCTGGGGTTATCGGTTCTGCTGTAAATACGTGTTCAGCATTAGAGTAAAATGTTATGTCAGTCCATGGCACACTGGTTGCCTGTTTCAGCTGCTGCTGTTTCCACCACATGTCACTGATTAGAGCTGGGCCAGCGGCCAGGCTGGTCCTTGATACACTCAAAATCCAAAGTAGTCTATGAAAGATGTTTACTAGCTGAACTGTGGCAGATCTGTTTGATAAACTCTACGGCATATTGTTCCTCTTAGTGCTCTCTGTTGGTGTTTTCATGTGAGCAGGAGTAAAGGTGTTGGACTGTTGTAATTCAGTAGATGTGATCTCTCCTGCAGGACCATGGATGGCAAATGCAGAATGTGCTCAGGGCTCCACTGGCCTAATTAACTGAAAATTGTTAGGCCACTGTCTTGGGAAACGAAATTGGCCGTCTTGATGTTCAGCATCCAGAGGGTGTTGAGGCACTGAACAGCCCTGGAGGCTCCCCAGGGAATGGTCACAGCCCAAGGCTGCCATAGCTCAAGGAATGTTAGGACAACAATCTCAGGCACAGAGAAGGGTGCTTGGGAGTCTGTGCAGAGGCAGCAGTTGAACTTGATAATCGCTGTGGGTCCCTTCCCACTCAGGAGAGTGTGATTCTATGAACTGATGGAAGGAGAAGAAGTCACCTGCAAAGGCACTGGACACACTGTCCTCTTTCCCTGTCAGCTAGTCCTGAAAGTGCCAGCATCATGTAATCTGCAGCTGCAAGGTGTTGTTACAGAAATCTTGGCATAGTCTTAATAATATTATTAGTCTGTGAGCCCTCCAGAAGGTCTGAGTGCTCAGCCACCCTCTGCAGGCACTGCTGGTTCCAAGAGGTAGCTTGAAATTAAACATTCTTTAACATTTCACATATAAACAAAGTGGAAACCAATGTGAATAAGCCGAAGGAGAGAAACACCATGGATGTAAACAGCTCTGAGCAGTAATGTGGCAGCTATGCTAGGAATTGTGAGATGCTTAAGCTATAATTACTATATTAATGAGATGAGATCTGCACAAAAAGCATGATGACCCTGCCAGAGAAATAAACCACAGAGTACTGGCTAGCCTGATTTTTTTTTTTTTTGCCATCATCATGTTTTAAATGTTCATGCATACTGATTAAAATTTAGGTTAGGTTCTTGCCAAGTCTTGTCACTCGGGGCTTTTTAGATGCTGTAGATTTAACCCTCAGTCTGTCCTGGTGGGCAGTACCCCAGATACTGAGGGCAGATAATATTCTGCCATATCCAGCTGAACTGATGCATTCAGACTTCCTGAGGAAAAAGCCTCTTGAGTGCTTCTAAAGTATTTATTTATCTAGGCTTCAACTTACTGAATTTACTGTTTGCTGAAACAGGCAGGACTCTGTTGGCCTGGCATGAGATAATATGTTTGACTTCACTCCTTCATTTTTATGGAATGATATTTGAGATGCATGGCTTTTTTCATTTTTTTCTAGAATATCAGGGGAAAATAATTTCAAATGGAGAGAGAATTTTGCTGAACATCTGGGAGCAAAATGGGGAATGTTTGATAAATGACATCTTGCTGACATGGAATAGCAACTAGCTCAGTGAAGGAATCTAGGGCATTGCAAGTAAAAGGATTTTATTAAATTTAGTTCAGTTGGAAGTACAGCACCATGCTGTATACATACTCTTGACAGTAACAGATTATTCCATTTGTCAGATTTAAAAACATGAAAAAATTCAGTCTGAAGTCATGCAGTAGTCTTAATTTAAGGAGCAGCCGTGTCTGTATACAACAGATACAGACATTTTTGACTACTTAAGTCAGCAGAGGAGATTCTTGTTCAAAATTTATATTCTGATCAGAGGTTGATTGCTATATTAAATATGTGGAAATATTTGATACACTAAGCATGGCATCATCAGCTTATATTGATAACCCAACTGCATAAGTTAAAATTCTTTCAGGTGTTGACTACTCAACTGTTCTTCATTTTAGCCGCTTTGTGTCTGAGACACATTGGGTTTAAAACTTGCATATTATTTTGAGTTTTTCCATTGCACACAGATACCTTTATGTATAAGCTTAAATACTGTCAAATAAGCAAAAATCTCTTCACCTGCACAATTTTAATCTGGAATTAACTCAAGGCAGTCAGACCTTTGCAAGCAGAAATAAAACCTGTGACTTACAAAAAAAAGTAATCGTAGTGCAAATATTTTGTGGAGAACAGACTTTAGTCCTATAGAGTTTTTTCCCTTGTATAGCTCTACCAGTCTGATGTCAAATGTCTTTTTTTCCTCCATTTATCATAATTGCCTCTGAAATCTAACAGTGAAACAAACCATTAGCAAAACACTGAGCTGCCAGAAGCAATCTCTGGTTTCAGATCCAAATGGGGTGCTTGCTCGGAAGAAACTTGTGTCTGTATCCTATAGAGATTCTGTGTGAAACATCCAACATTTCCAGGTTAGTGTTGAAGTTGAGAAGATCTGACCTGTCCTTCCAGCATGAGGTAGAGGGCAAGGACCTGTCAGTGCTTTCCTTCCAAACCAGGGTCTTCACTAGCTCTGGTGGTCGTTGGGAATGACCCTGACCACTCCACTCGGCCATAGCCCTTACTTGTATTATTGTTTTGCACACATAAAACTGACTGGCTTTAGATTTGCCTGGATGGCAAAGTGCATTCAGTTTTTCCAGTGATATTCTTATAAAACAGATCCTGCAGAAGCCTGAAGGAGTTCTGAGCGGGCAGATTGTGCTGCCTGAATTTTCCCATAGGCCATGTTAAAAGTCAAATTGGGTTGTGACATTAAATAACACCATATGGTGTGTTCTCTCCCTCCTGCTCCAGCTGGAGGCTCAGAGCAGTTCCAGTAGCGTTTTACAAGAGTTGATTGATTTTAGGGTGGGTTATAGGTTCTGGCAAGGTAGGTGATCTTGGAAAAACCTTAGTGTTTGTCTTTTAAAGACCAGAAGGTCTTTAAAGAACATTTCCAGGGACAATTTGTACTAATATAGAACTGCGATCAGGAAGCTGGGGGGGCTCAGCCTGGAGAAAATGAGTCTCAGGGGGGGACCTTCTGGCTCTGTACAAGTCCCTGACAGGAGAGTGCCGCTGGTGGGGGCTTGGCACTCAGGGAACAAGGGAACAAGGGTGAGAGGAAGTGGCCTCAGTTGGTGCTGGGGGAGGTTTTGGTTGGGCATTTGGGAAACCATCTTCATTGAAAGGCTTGTCAGGTGTTGGAAGGGGCTGCCAGGGGAAGGTGGTGGAGTGACCATACCTGGAAGTGTTTGGGAAACCTGTAGATGTGACACTTGAGAATGAGGTTTAATGGTGAACGCAGTGGTGGTACTGGTTGGACTGGATGAGCCTAAAGGTTTTTTCTAACCATAACGATTCTATGATTTCTGTGTGCATATGCAAATGTAATTGTGTATGTCTAAAACATGTGTCAGACCTATTGAGAAAAGAACTTGGAATCAAATGTACTTCAAATTATGAACTTCTGGGGTCTTGTACAAACTATTTTTGTCCTTTGGGTGATTTTCTTTCTAAGGGGGTGCCAAAAGCATCAGTGCAGACTATGAGAGCTCCATAAAACCCATTTACCATTTTTGTTGTATCCTTGAACCATCAAAAACAGAGATTAAAGCACCTGCAGATGCAGACAGGACATTCCATGCATGGCATGTTTTCCAGTATCCTTTCATTCTGATTCTTCCTTTCTTTTTTTAATTACAGTTCTTTGAGGTTCCATTTGACTCAAATATGAACAGGACTAAAAACAGACCACTGGTGCGAGGACAGATCAGGTAAGGCAATGCACACCTGCTCTGGCTAAGGAGGAATAAACCTTTTATCTATTTCCAAGTTTCTCTCCCTCTTCAGATGACAAAAAGCAGCACTTTGAGACAAAGCACATAAGAGAAATGCACCTCTCTGTTCCTTGCTATTTCTTCATGTTTATAACTTCCCTGTGAGCAGTTCGGGTGCTCACAACTGTAAAATACTGAATTTCTCAATACAGTAGAATTTCCCTTCATCTTACATATTTCTTCATGTGTGATGACTCTCTGTATGGTGTGTCAGCATACAGTTATGTTCCACTGAACTTTTGTTTTGTAGTAATAAATCTTAAAATTTCCCAGCTAAGAACGAACACAAAAATGTGTTGCTTGTACGTGTTTAGCTGGTTGAAAACTCATTGTGGCATCTTATGAAATTAATTTAAAAATTTGTTATCATAAAGTTTATCATCATCTACAAGTAAATTCCTCCCCCCACCAAAAAAAGTACTTCATTACTATAGGAATTTCCTTTAAAAAATGTCCTCCATTCCCTCTGTTTTCTGGATTATGTATCAGTTCAGTTTCTTAAAGGCTGTTTGGCAACTGAAAAAAACAAAGTGAAAAAGAACATCAAAAAAAATCCTCTAACTTATTTGCAAACTGAAACTGAAGGTCCAATTCATAAATGATTCAACAAACAATTTTAGTATTGTGTTTCCATGATTTGTGCCAAAGAGTATTTATAACAAAATTATGTTTTCCCTTAGGCTTCTGTGAACAGTTGGTCCTATTTATTTCTGTGTTTTATCCATCACCTTTGGAGGACTGAAAAAAAAAAAACTTGATAGATGAAATTACAAGAAAATTGAGACAAAATACTCAAGTGAACCTTGGGGATAAATTCACTTTTGTGGTAAACAGAGCGCTTCAATAAACTTGTTCTGATTTGTTCTCAAAGGTGGTGCTAATTGCAGATTCCCGAGTTAATTTTACTTAAAAACGCATTTTAGGGACCACTGCAGTGAGGGCATCTTTTGGATATACAGTAAGTCAGCTTTAACTGTGTGGTTCAAGGGACCTGCACTTCTGCCTCCCTTGCATATGGTCCTTAGGCCCTGGGGGAAGGAAGTCTTAATAGGAAGAAAAATGATGGGGGGATTTTCTTTTTATTATTATTATTTTATTTTTTGTCATAGTCTGCTAGCATGGCTTGCAGTGCTTGTGGAGTCAAAAATATAACTAGGAAACTTTCTGTCAATTTCTGATTCAGAGAAAGCAATTTATTTTATGTTTCCAGTGTCCTTAAGTGAACTTCACAGTCATCTGAATGCACCACAAATTGGCAAAACCGTATTTAATGGATTTTCTTACTTCCCCCCCTTTCATATTTGCTTTCACACAAAATGGTGATGTTGGGGACATTGAGCTATCACTCATCAATCTATCTACCTGCCTGTCAACAGCTTATTTAGAGTTATTTAGTGTCACTTCGCTTGAATAAGGCTGCTCTTGCTCCCTGCAGACCATGGAGTATGCAGACCTTGACTGGGGTTATTTCTTCTGTGGTGTGCCAGAGGAGAATAAACCAGTGCAAGTGATCTAACCATGTTGTATTTTGCCACATATTTCTTGGTGTTCCTTGAACTCTTTTCTTCCTGGCTGATAAAAAAAAATGTAAAAAAATGTAAATGGTTATGCTAAAACCAGTCAAAACCAGACAAGAGAGGGATGGACAAATAGTACATAAGAGACTGGTGTCTTAACTCTGGGAAATGATTCAGAGAGTTTGCGGAGTTCTTGCCCAGAACTTATCTGACATTTGAGTTCTGACATTTTCTTCTCTTTAGCTGTTCATTTAATGAAGCATTTGCTGTTTTTTAAATTCTGCTGTGTTACAACATCTGTGCTATCCAGTGCAAACAAGACATCATTTTCTAATCCATCTTCATTTGCACTCTGTAAATATATTCTGTTTTTTCCTTGCTTTCTGTGTTTTTTATTTATTCAGCATAGTCATTGTTACAGAACTGTACAATATGGATATCAGTTTTTGTCCTGAGCTTGAGATCCTTTTTAAAGAGAGAAGACTGTTAACTCTCCATTGTGTTGGCTCTGCAGCTCCTTGGAAAGGCTTTCAGTGGTGGCTTTGATGTGACTCCTGCCCACTGAAAACTGCACTGAGGCCAGTGAGAGTTTTTTTCTAGAGGTTGTGCCATCACAAAGAGAATTCTTACATGCTTTGAATGTACCAGAATCAAACTGGTAACCCCAGTGAGGTTCTTGGAGTTACTGAGTCATGCAGTCCCTGAATGAGCTGGTGTCTCCATTTTAAGTATGACAGTTCACAGAGGTGGCTCCTTAGGAAATGTTAAGCCTTCGTAGAGAAACTATTCCCATGTGTTCTGCTTTGTGGCCTCTGCTTGCAGCTTCAGCTCCCAGTTTGTTCAGGGTTAAGACTAGCTGTCCATTCTAAGTGATCTTGCTTCCAGCAACATTTCTCCCCTTCCTTTCTGCCTGAAGTCTTCACTTTGAGAAAACACAAGTCCATCTCAGGGGTTAATTTTGATGCATACACATTCATGTGGTTCCCAAACATCCACATGTCACCCTTTACTGTGAGTTGTTGTTTCGGGCTTGCAGTTTCCTTTGACATTGATGAGGAGCATCAGTAGCTTTCAGAGAAAGGCTTTGTGGCCCTGGCTCCACTTTGAGGTGTGGACATCTGGCTGGAGACAGTTTTGTTCTCTTACTGGTAACATTCAACAAGTGTCTCAGTTGGGCAGCTTTGGCCTGTCCATCATTCCCTGTGAGCCAGGAGCCAGGTTTGCAAAGATCTCTGGAAGGATGGGGTTTGGAAAAGTAATTTTCCTCCATCCTTTGTGAAGTCCCTGTATTGCATCATCTTGATGGCTGAGAATTACTTAGGGGCTCAGTGTGCCCCTGCTTTATATTTTATATATTTGGGCTGGGCAGTCCATAAAGGCAATGGCACAGAGCTGGGGCTGCTGCATGTAGGGACAAGAGCACATTTACCTTATTTGCCAGCCCCCAAACCCCCAAGGAATCTTCTGACACTGTTGGGAGATCTGTGACAAACAATACCAGATAGTTCATTGACTGCTTGTTTTACAATGTTCTATTTAATTTGTAAGGCTCTGAAAAAATGTTCCCTTTGAGCCATGAGATGTAACCATCCTTATTCTCTATTCAGAGAGTAATCAGAGACATCCTGTTGCAAAAACAAGAGTAGACCCAAACACAGCATGCCACTGGGTGCCATCCATCATCCTGCCTGCCCACATCTTCCTCCCTCCTCTGACCCCTCAAGTCTTGTTTGGAAATGCAAACAGCTTGAAATGTTCTTTATAGTTGGACTGCAGTGTTAAAGTCATTAAGCATATTTGTGTTCTGCATTATAATAACAGCTGATACTGTTTCCTTCTATGAATTTATATTGTGTCATTGACGAGGAAAAATTTCATGTGCTCACACAATCTTTGAATCATCTGAAGTGGCAGCAGCTTTTTCTGATTTCCTGTTGGGTGTGATTTATTCCCTTGCTTTTTAAGGTAATGGATTTAATTCTCCTGCAGATTAGTTTTAACAAATTTCTGGTATGAGCTGCAGTAGCTGAGTGCAATCAACCTCAAGGGTGACAAGTGTCCTGCTCTGTTACGTTGTGCAAAGTGACAGGCTTGGTCGCCCTTTACCTGCACACACTCCTAAACACTGGCAGTTGTATGAATGTAGGGTACTGCTGGATCCACTGTGGTGATTGCTCATAAAAGACTTCACAGTTGTATAAGGATAGTTTTTAATCTTAAAAGAAAAAAATACCTTTAACAGTATGTTCTAAATAACCAATTCATGGCCGTGTAGACATTGTTCAATTCTGCTTCTGTGCTGCTTTACAACTTACAGCTGTTTTCTGTACCCAGTCCTTTGGCTTTGGACTCAGCAGTGGCTGCCTGGAAGTGGGTCTGGGCCTTCTCCTTTGCTTACCTGGTCCATGAAGCATTGTACAAGTAGCTTTGTAGGGTAGTCCAGGCTGAAAGAAGCCTCAGGAGAGATGAAGACCCATCTCCAGCTCACAGCAGTCTCAGCTTTGAGGTCAGATCTGATACCTCTAGGTCTTGTATCAAAACCCTTCAATATAACAGCTTCAATCTGCAAAAGAGTAGATTTAGATTAGATTTTCGGAAGAAATTGGTCTCTGTGAGGGTGGGGAGACCCAGGTCCAGGTTGCCTAGAGCAGCTGTGGCTACCCCAACCCTGTCCAAGACCAGGTTGGACAGGGCTTGGAGCAGCCTGGGATAGTAGAAGGTGTCTCTGCCCGTGGCATTGGGGGGGAAAGAGATGAGCTTTATAGTCCCTTCCAATCCTCACCATTCTGGGATTCTATGATAAAACTAACATGCTGTGGAATTTATTGCTATTCTCCTTATGCAGATTATTTGTACTCAAGCTATACTATACACAGTATATAACTATACTATACACATGTAAGAAGTTTAAGTCTATTAAAATGGCAAAAGTCAGCACAACACAGCTAATGCCTTGAATGCTTCAACAGAAATAAACCTTTGTGTTGTTTGATGAATATTTTTTCCAAGAATCCCATTAATCTTTAACCTTAGCAATGCCCAAGGAGCTGTGTTCTATCTGTGAGCTTTCCACTTCTCATGTTCACAGTTGATGTTTACTGCAGTTAATGGAGATAGTAACACTTCTACTTATTGATATTTCTGAGTGGAGTGTTGACTTGGCTCAGTTTGAACTATAAGCCAAACTCTTGAAGAATCAGACCAAAAAGGTCTCCTGTGCTAGCACTGTTTCTCCCCAATGGCTTATATTTGTGAATTGTAGTCACAATTGCATATATGGAAGTTGGATGTTCGTGAACTAATAGAAAACTGCAACATGTGAAATTCTATTTATTCAGAAGCACTTTGTAACTCTAGACTATTTCTATGTAAAGCTGAGTTTTTCCACTCTGCTGCTTGTAGCAGACCTCCTATTACAAGTGTAACAAAACCAGTCCATGCTGAAAAAAATGTGTTCATTTTAAAACAAAAATTTTCCTGTAATCACTGTGGATAACTCAGGGTAATTAGCTTGTTTCTTTGCTTACCATTAATGTAAGTCAGGAACGTTCCTACTGATGTTAGTGGAGCTGCATGGATGTAAAGTGAAGGAAAATCCATGTCCTAGGCTTACACTGAGACTTGCATTAAGTGTTTTGCTAGCTCTGGTTAAGCCGGAGATTTAAAACCGCCCCAGGGGTCTTGGTACAACTTTGGGTCCCGTTTAGAGCTCAGCCCCTGCTTAGGTGGTGGCTCTGTTTCCTTGGGTGGTCATTTCAGACAAGTTTCATTCTACTTAAGTTAAAACAAATAAAACAAAAACTCCATAAATCTACAGTTCTTCAAGAATAATAATTTTTAAGAGATCAGATGCTTATTCCCTGCAGGGGAACATTCTGATGCTTTGTTTAGAAAATACCTCATTTTAAAGGGACTGCCCTGAGATCTTTTTAAATGATAAAAATGTTTCTTTTTTCAGTGGGAGGCTTTCCTCTTGTTTAAACAGGGCACGATTCAAAGCAGACACCATCACAGCAGCCTTTTCAAGAATTTCTTATCCTGCTTGTATTCAGGCTTTATTATTTAAAAACAAGTAAATGCATTCCTTCCCCACCACCACCCTCCCGCCCTAATTTTTTTCCGCCCTCTGTTTTCCAGGAGCTGTCATTGACTGTGTTTGGTAAACAAGAAATTAAAAAGGAAGCTTTATATTTTTGACATGTACAATTGCTTGTAAAAATGTACTTCTTGCCTTTGGAACAGCAGGGTATTTAAATTTTTTTTCTGGTTTGGCCATGTCACAAAGAGGTATGGGGGGAGAAATCTTGGGGCTAAAATATAGTTTAATGAGAATGAAACCCACATCAAAGGATGGTCTAATGCAATGATATAATGCTTACTGTGTCTCTTTCCCAAAGGGGATATGGATGACAGTACTTACATTTCAATTATCTATTCACTGCCTGCATGGGATGTTGATTAAATGGTTCTAAGGTATTAGAGGCCTTTTGTAGAATGCACAGAAAAATAGTGATACTGCACATTCTCCTCAGATCAAAATGTGTGTTAGGGGGAAATTATATGGCTCTAACTACATATATATTTTGTTTCTTAGGGCAATAAAGAGGGTTGTTTTATTAACTCCACATTTAAATGTGTTTCAGTTTAATTGAAGCAATTGCTGGTTCTCTAGCTCACTCCTGCCCAGGCCTCATTCTGCCACATCTCAACCCAGACATTCCTTTGCAGGCAGCTCTGTTTGATAAATATGAATCCTGCAGAAACACTTGACCTCTCATGCCTTGCTGCTTTTCAGCTCAATCTATGGAGTCTTTACCCCCAAATTATTTATCTGAATCTTTAATTGCATGTGAGACAGTTGATAAATCGGAGTACATTGTGCCTTGCCCTACGTTAGGAAACATCCCACATGCTCATGTATAAAGCTGGAGTCACGGTGCATTTGGCTAAATAGCTGCTCCATCTGCTTGTGGAGAACACTGCAGAGAAGTGATACGGGCTCCTAATGGAGTTGTCTTATCCTCTCATGTCAGCTCCTTGCCTGGGGGCTAGAGCCACAGGAACTGGAGGGAATCGAGCCATTGTGCACTAATCCTGCCATCTCAGTGTCTAATATGAATGGGCCTCTTGGACATTAATTGCAGCCATTGCCACTTTTCTTCTTTAATTGACTAGCAATGAGTCATTATCTCCAAAGGTGATGTTAAAGTGAGTTTTTACAAACAAACAATATTTAAGCTTGAAGCCCAAGATCCTTTTCCCATCTTGGGGGCAGTGTTCTCCTGATGGCTTTTCTTCCAATATCTGTCAAACATTTCAGGTTCATGTTTGTAAATTCTGGGTTAATGCAGTCAAAACTGTTCCCTGTATTAGTATTGAACCTTGTTTGGTTTAACCACAACAGCATCATCATTCACCCTTTGCCAAGTGGTGTAGGAAATGTCACTGCTCAACAAGTCCATTATGGAGCTGCCTCCGATTAGAAGCTGCTATGCCCCGAGATCTGTGTACAGTGTGTAATGTTGGAAGTGCATTTCCCTTTGTGAAGGACAGAGTTTCTCATGTCTCATACAAGTTATAACTTACATGTTATCAGCCTCACAAGTCAGATATAAAAGAGGTTTTTCTTACACTTTAATTAGCTGTGCGAACGCAGATGCTTGCTCTCTGGTCTTTATGACTAGAAAAGCTTCATTCCTGAGATTGAGATATGTGGAGAACTACTTTGATATGTTTTATTTAGTTCTTTTTTTTGCTAGGGATGTAAAGTCACAAGGAATATAAAATTATAAATCATTCTAGAAAGGAGACGCAGGAACTCCTATTGCTGCCTGTGTGACAATAATTACATTCCATTCATGCACTTTGATGGTATGTGAAGGGTTTCTCGTTTTGTTTTTCCACTGAAAAATGCCATAACTCCAGATGGTAACTGTAGATAATCTACCTGGATAGTAATACAGGAGTCCAAAATACAGCCATCCTCATCCTCTTCACCTCTGAGATGAGACTTGGCAGCTAAGACTTCTCTGTAGAGTGTTCCCATGATGTGGGTGTCAAAGGCATGTTTGCAGTGGTGCAGGGGAATCTGCAGATGGGCAGAAAGGATCTGGCTGAGCTTAAAATTTGTCAAGCTCAATCCGTTTCATTGGTCATCCACTGGCTGGTGTCTAAAGACTGATCCTCTTCCTGTGGCAGACTTTGCATCTTGTCCTGTTCTGTTTTGCTGTAGGAAATAACTTAATTCCTTCATTTTCATTGCTCCTTGAAATGTATTTAGAAGCAGTGTTCCTGTGCTGAGATGACTGGACTATCTTCTCTCTTCTGTTTTCTGAAGAACAGGTTGATAAATACCTTAGAACATCAGTTTTCTCTGTCTGAATGGGATTGAGATCTGGCCTGAGACTTCTTTACCACTGCTTTCCAAATCTTGGCTGAGGGCTCAGCAGAAGCTCGTTATATTTAATCACTCTAAATCAGAAAAATATTTCTGGAGAGACCAAATTATCCATGCTGTTAGTCAGGTGGTGTCTTGCTCTTAAAGAGAGAAGTGAGATTTTGAAGTAGAATAAATGGATCACTTAACTGCCATACTCTAAGGTTAGATCAAAGAGAAGGATTTAGTTTAAATATTATGGGGGACATTTTTCAGATTTACTGTAGGTTTGTCTTGTAAGCACTTAAAAAAATATTTACATTTTCTTGACTGTGGAGAAGCTGTGAATATTATTAGTCACCCTTTCACTCCTACCTCACAAAGCCATATAAAAAAAGTGTGTTGACACTCCACAGGGTTGCTCACGGTTGTTATGATTAACATTCTGGTGTGGCTATCAAGTGTAATAAAAGCATAAACATGTTTTAAGTATAGGTTCTTTTCATTTGTAATTCTTTCCTTCCAAGTGAAGTGATGAGGCCCAATTGGAGTGTCTGCTTAATAACAAAGGGCAGCATAAAAGTTCTAATTTTGTCTGAACAACAAGTCTCCCTATGGTGCACTGAGCTATCTCATCCCATACTTGGGCTCAGACCTCAGGGCAGGCTCATGAAAGCATGAAAAAACAGATCCTGGTATCATTTGCAGGGAGTTAAACTGAGAGCAGGAGATGTATGGGAGAAAGCTCGATGCTGAGGGTGGGACTCTTGATCTCCTTCCTTGGCTGAATTAAAATTTAAATTTACTAAAATTAAAATGAAGGAGGAAGATCTGCTGAATGCAGCAGTTCTCCATAAAGGAGAACAGTTCTCCATTACTTGCAGAGCTTGAGTTTATTTGGTGAACACAGTGATCACAAGATTAAGAATCACGTCCATTGCAGAGCTGTAGCAAGGTTCTTCACATTTTGGAAAGGCTTTTGTTAGGATGGGGACTCAAACAGGAACATTTAGGATGGCTGAATAAAGCAATAACAAAAATTCAATCTTAATTTTGGAGGGGAGACCAAAGAGAGGGGACAACAGCCATTCTATAAGGCCACCTCCTGTTCAGCATGTGCCACATGTCTTCCCCACAGCCCCCTGCTCGCTGTCTGCTTTGCTGCCTCCTGTGGAATCCCGGGAGTTGTCCTGCTCACACTGGGAGTGAACCCTCTCACCGGGGCCCTGGGAGCCTTCAACATCTTCCTCTACACATGCTGTTACACACCCCTGAAGAGAATGAGCATTGCCAACACGTGGGTGGGAGCTGTTGTCGGGGCCATTCCCCCCATCATGGGCTGGACCGCAGCTACTGGGAGTCTGGATGCTGGTGAGTATAGAACCCTTTCATCAGGGCAAGTGGTTGTCAGGGTAACTAAAAAACCTACTACTCAAAAGGCAGTAAACTTTGTTCTTTATGCTTCTTGACCTGACCAGGCCAGGTTGGACACAGCTTGCAACAGTCAGGTTTTGGGGAAGTTGGAGACGGTTCCTTAGAGAGCTGAAGATGGTTCCTCATTTTCAGTTCCAGAGCTAATAACAAAGTATCTCAGAGTGGGGCAGCCTGGTTTTAATTCGTCTTCATTTTGTTTATGACTTTTAAAGATTAATACCTTAGCAGTTTCTTGCACCAGAAAAAAAGATACTGTGTATTTACAGATAGAAATCTGGGACCCTCATATTTCCAGTGATGCAAACACTTGCTGTAATTTATAGAATAGTCATAGAATCATAGAATTACTTGGGTTCATAAGGAACCTTAAGGACCGTCCTGTTCCAACCCCTTGCCATGGGCAGGGACACCTTCCACTAGACCAGGATTCTCCAACCTGGCCTTGGACACTTCCAGTGATGGGGTAGCCAGAGCTGCTCTAGACAGCCTGTGCCAGAGCCTCACTGCCCTCTGAGCAATTTCTTACACTATACATCTTTGCAGATCTCCTGGTACTTCCCAGGAAGGTTTGGTTCCATTTCTGCCCTAATAGGTAACTTTAACTGTATGCTCCTAAACCTGATTGAGCATCCTGCCCCCATGTCTGGATTTTGTGCCAAAGTAATTTAGGGAAAACCTCCCATTTCAAAAGCCAAAGATAAGATTATCTCTGGGAGGATGTGGAATTCTTTGTTGTGGGGTTGGGGCGGGGAAGGGGGCAGTTTGTGTTTTTTTAATGGCAGCTGTTTAAAACTGATGAAAGATGGGGAATGTTAACATTTCCTCGCTGGGGGAGTAACTGCAGGTGAGACAGTCAGAAGTGCATGATAAATATAATTTATCACATGGATATCACTGCCACATATCTGAGGTATTTATGCAGAGCTTAACTGCCAGCCTGTGATCTGCAGTAACACCTTTGCTTCCTTGAAAGCAGATTTCATTGCTCCTTCTTGGGATTATTTGTTTCTGAAGAGATTTGTTTTTCTAGTAAATCATTCAAATCTAGTAAACCTTCAAATCATTTTGCAAGGGAAGGATTAGCAGGAAAATAATGACATTCACTTAAGTGATAGCAGAGAGACAGGAAGATAAGTCAAACTTGGCAGTGTCCCCTGTTCTGTGCCAGATCCCACTCCTGCATGGGATCCACAAGCAGAAGAGCTCCTGGCTGTGCCACAATGCTGCTGAGCTTGTGCACTGAAAGAAAGAAACAAAGCTGTTTATTTTAATGTGTAAGAGTGCATACATACTTTAAATTATCCTTAGTTAACACAAAACTGAATCTGGAGTAGATTCAAATACCACAGCCAATTTTTTGCCTTGCACATTTTCATATCCCAGCAGTCACATCATAGAAGGGTTTGGATTGGAAGGGACCTTATAGATTATCTCATTCCAACTCCCTGCCATGGGCAGGGGCACCTTCAATTAGACCAGGTTACTCCAAGCCCCGTCCAGTCTGGCCTTAGACATTTTCAGGGATGAGGCAGCAACAGCTTCTCTGGACAGCCTTTGCCAGGGCCTCACCACCCTCACAGCCAGGAATTTCTTCCTAATATCAAATCTAAATTTCCTCTCTCTCAGTTTGAACCCATTCCCTCTTGTCCTGTCACTACATTTTCTGATGTAGAGTTGTTCTGAGTCTTCCCTGTAGCCCCTTCAGATCCTGGAAGGTGCTGTGATGTCTCCATACAGCCTTCTTTTCTCCAGGGTGAACAGCTCCAGTTCTCTCAGCCTGTCCCCATAGGGAAGATGCTTCGGTCTCCTTATGAACTTTGTGGACTCCTTTGGTCTTGCTCCAAAGGACATGGTCCCATGTCCTTGTTATGCTGGGGGCCCAGGAACTTCTGTACTTCTTCCCCTGACCATGCTCTGCTCAGGCACTGAAGGCTGGATCCCAGCAGCAGGATCGGTGTCCAGGAGCAGAGCAATTTGGTGCCACGGAGTTCATACAAACCACCCAGTGAGATGGAAGTGACAAGCAGGGCTCCTCAATCTAATGTGCTTATCAGCTAAAGGGATTTATTCTGAGTAGGTGGTGGCAGAGCAGATAAGGGCCCTGACAGTGCTGCAGACATTGCAGAGCCTCAATGGCCCAGGAGCCATAGGTATTACTGCACGAAAGAATGTTTATCTAAAGAGACTGTTTAGTTTATCAGATGCTCCATTCCTGGTCTTGATCCCCTAAAAGACATCTTGTACTGATTTTCATTCATTTTCAGAAATTTAAATAATTCCTCAGGGTATGGAATTTATAGACTCAGTATCAATTGTAATCATGTGGAGGCTGATTTTTAAATTGCCTTTACTTTGTAATTCAAATTGTGTTGTATGGTAGACATTAATTATGTCAGCCAGCATCTATTTACAAAAGGGGATTTAAACAGGGCAGTTCTTATCAGCTAGTGACATTTGGCAGATGGATGGTTTCAGTAACAAAAAAAGGAGAATAGGAAAGAGGGGGGCCTGTGCCCAACCTGCCAAAGGCTAGAGTCTCTTATACCTTCCCTGGTGTAGCACTTGTCTGCCAGTAGGAAGGAGAGCAAAACAACAGCTTAATTGCATGCAAAATTAGCTTGAAGATATTTGTGTCCCTTCCAGTTAAGCACTTGGAGCTTTCAAAGCCCCTTGATGTGGGAGCAGGTCTGGGAGCCAGCCGCCAGAGCAGGGCAGCTCCAGCATCCCACTGCCGGAGGAGAGGAGGCTCCAGCTATAAACTCCCACTGGTAAACTCAGCTTTTCAGGGTTTCACTTCCCAGATGAAAGAGCAGAATTTGTGGTCTGTTCCAGAGGAAACAGAGGTATTCATGTCACTGACATTTGAGACTTGGAGCTGGGGGCCCAGGCCTATGTTTTGTGGGGGTAAAAACTGTAAAAATGAGGCAGAGGGACAATACTAGTGAGCAGCTGGTCTGAATTTAAACAAAAGCCAGTGGGCTATTTTTTTCTTCCTTTCCATCTTCATAAGAGACAAAAGAAATGGCAGCTCCACTGCTGGGACACCTGGGGACCAACCCCACAAGTTCACAGGCAGCATACCCTTTGCCTGGTTCTCAACCCTGTATGTGGCTGCGTAGCCCTGTGCCCCTAGGTGTGAAACACAGCACCCACAAAGAAATCAGGATGAGGGGATCTGCAGGAGGGACTCCCACCCTTGGGCTAGTTGCAACCCTACCAGAGCCTGAAAGACGTGGCTGATGAGGAGCCCCGGCATGGCTCTGCAGATTTGCAATCCTCTGCTGAGTCTGGTCCTTTTGTAAATGCTTCATAAACATATTTGCAGAAGACTGTATTTTCATCTTACCCAACAGGCTCTTCTTTTATGGCATCTATTGCTAGGGTTAGCTAAGGTGAGTTATATATGGTGTTATTTTCTCAGCCTTACCCGTGTAATGAAAGGTGTTTCCCTGTGAGGCTTTTGGCTGCAATAACCTGTTGTGTGTCACACAAGTGCACATGCCTGTGTGTATCCATACAGACAGAGCTTTTTTCTATGTGGTGAGCGTACCTGAGGACATCTGGCTTCCTTCTGTTAAAGACAAAAGCCAGGAACACTCTCTCAAGTTGAAAAATCCCACAGCCAACTTCATTTCCTATTCCTGGGGGATGCTGAGGATCCTTTTGTTTTGCTGACAAGCCAAACACACAGCCAACAGCCCCTTTCCTTTCAGTGCTGCTACAGAGGAGTCTATTGCAGCCCCTAGATGCTCCTGCTCCACAGGCCTTTTGTGCCATCCTTCAAAAGAAACAGCTATTGAAACCCCTGACCATGAAGCTTTTGAGTTTTCCAGTGTTTTCCTTGTCGCCCTTGGTTTCCACGACGGTGTAACCTTGGAGGGGCACAATGGGGGCTGGGCCATGCATCCCACAGTGACAGCCAGGACCATTGTCCCAGCCCAGGGACCTTGTGTGCAGCTTTAGAAGTGATGCTTTCCCTTTTTCCTCTCAAGGCTGCTTTGCTGCTCTCGTGCCATCCAGCACAAGCAGTAGCATCTACTTTTGTTTTCCAGTGGAAGCAGAAATGCTGATTGTTTCCTTGCTATGGTGCTGATGTGGGTAAAGTAGAGGGGAATTGCATCAGTTTGGTTAAGGTTAGTGTCTGGGTAATTCCCAAATGTCTTTATGTTTGAGAAGGCTTCATAATTGCAAATTAAGATGTAAATTTTTACAAGCTAATCCTGTTCCTAATTCTAAAGACAGTGGGAAGAATTAAGTAGCTGGTAACATTTCTCTTCAGGAGGGATGATATCAGGACAGGATCTTGAACACTTGTAACTGGAGGTCAGTTGATTTAACAATCCTTTTCCATCACCAAAGCAAGCTGAAGCACAGGCAGTAATGATTGTATCTTCCAGCTCTCATTTACAAACAGAAAATGAAAGCAAGAGCTGAACAAACCAGTCCTTCTGGATCAGGACATCACAGTGTGTTCTGGCCATGACTCTCCATTGTGAATCTTTGTACCAATACCCCCAGATAATCCTTTAAGAATGTATTGAACCTGAAGTGGGCAACTAGGCTTTGACAAGATTTTAAAATCTTTCTTTATCCCCAGAATTGCTCACAGTTACAAATCTCCAGGGAAGACTACTCTGTTAAACTTGTGAATGAGCACAAAAGACAGAAAATAAAGGGTTTGGACATGTCTTCTCTACATTTCTTTTGAATGTAACATCCTGTAAAACTTATATAGGACTATGGTGAAGAGTTTGGGACTGGTTATGTTAAAATTTCTTGTAGAAAAGGTGGAAAAGGCCGCCTGAGACGGCATGGGTGCTCACAAGCAGGTGGATACAGCTGGACCAAGTCAAATCTCTGAGCTCTAATCTACCTTGTCTGGGTTAAAGAGGAGTAATTTGTTCAACATCTTTTAAGGGAAGAGAGCCAGTTGTGTGCTATCAAGTAAAACGGTGTGTGGTTGTTTCCCAACTATGAGCCATTAATAGTCTGAGCTTTGACTGCCAAAGCCTTCCCCTCCCTACAGCAGCCAAACCCATACCCATTTCCTAGAGACAAAAGGCCAGTGCTTTTCTCTCTTAAGTCACAGCTACCAGTGTCTGGAAATAATTTTAAAATTCCTTCACATTATTCAAGGCAAAAGAATTACTAAAATTGTGCTTAAAGCAAAACAGCATTCTTAGGTTGCCAAGGCAGTAAACACCAGCTTTGGGAAATGCAGTTAAGATTTCAACATCTGTTTTGGAGCTGATATTTAACTATTCCATGTTTATTTTAATGCCTTGTTGGCCACTTTCCTGTTATACATATGCAGCACCAGAGCAAAGACAGAAGGAGCAAGTCTGTTCTTGAACTGATGCTACAGGTAGCTCCTGATCTTTTTTTTTTTTTTTTAATTGGTTAAATGAATAGGTGTTTGTCCTGTCTGTAGCCTGAACATGATCTGAGAGGTTTCAGAACCCTGTTCAGTAGGAGAGCACTGTGTGTTCTTTACAGTGCAATGAGAAGGGCAAGAAGAGAGCACATGTTGTTCCTCTGCAGTGTGTTTTCAGGAACATGGTGTTGATACAGCAGTCCCTGTAGATAATCTGGGACGTTTGTCCTGACTTTTGTGGACAGGCTCATGTTCACCTGCCTGCCCAGGCTGGCCAGACTCTAGCTGATCCTGCTCCTGAGTCTGGAGCTTCCACCAACACACACTGTGCTCCAGCCTGTGTCCTCCTGTAGTTCAAGGACTTTTCTTTGCTGGAAAAACCTGTCTTCAGATTTTTTCTGAGAGTTTCAGCTGGACCATCGCAAAGTATTGTGCCTTACTTAAGATGAAATAATTAATCTGTGGGTGAAACTATCATAGTGGCTTCATGTGCCAACTGAACAGGTATAAAGCTCTTTGATGATGAAAGGTATTGCCAGAATGAAAGAGGCATATTTCAAATTGTCACTTAAGAGAGTGGCATCCTCAACATGAGACAGGCAGAATTCAAACATTATGTCTGCCCTTTAGTGGTTAAGCAGGTAGATTTGCAGTCCTCAGGTTGCTCAGTTTGCTCAGAGAGTTTTGTTGGCACTGATAACTCAGCAGCTGTATGTACTTATTCTTTCTTGAATAGACATTGTATGGACTTGAACACTATCCTTTATGGGACATGAGAAGTTTGGGCAGCTGGCATTTGCATCGCTGTGTCACTCATGTTGGTGTGAGCCCAGGGTGGGCAGGACAAGGAGCTGCTGATGCCTGAATGCTCTGCTCTCCTCTCTGGATGTTAACCAGTGGTCAGAGCCCATGGCCTGCAAGGACTTACACCCTAAAAACCATTTTCCAGCCTCCTCCTCTTAGCGACTCTTCCTGCCCAAGGACTTAGTCTGGCTCCTGCACTGACATTACTCTCTCATCTGAGATTTGGATGATCCAGCAAATGAGATAATCATAAATTGCTCTAGAAGGAACAAACTATGTAGTGTGAATCAAGATTTATGAAGAGCCACATGGCCTTCTTGAACTTTAAAGAGCAGAACTTCAGAAGGGTGTGCTTCTTGCTCTTGTAATTCTGAAAATTAGACTGTCAACTGCTGCAGTTTGCAAACCCAAAGTCACTAGTTGCTTTTGGAAGTTTCATCTCACAGTTATTTCCAAATCTTATCCAAATGTATTGAACTGTAAAACATCCAAGGTGTTGCTGAATGACTGTGAAATGTAGTGTCCTGTTTGTTTTAGGAAAAGTGCAATTTATAAAGCTTCAGTATTTCACTAGACAAAGATATATCTACAGAAAGAGCCATTTTCTACCTTCTTCAATGCCAGCTGATATTTTTGCTTTATCTTATATATTTAAATAAAATAAAAATCTCAGCTTGTTCTTGTTTATTATAAAGGAGGTCTATTACTATTTAAATAAATCACAAAGAAAAACTTAAGAAAATAATTAATACCTTAACCTTAAAATTCATGAGGAATAATAAAACCTGTTATTTGTCTTGAGCTCTGTGTGTGCCTTAGGAGCTACCTGGTTCTCTGTGATCCTGGAACTTTTGAGATGATTTAAGACAGTGAAAAAGATTAAAGAATAGGAACTGAGGAAGAAGATATTTTATTCCTATTTTGCACACAAGAGTGAAAGAGTTCTGGAGACCTGGGCCTTGTTTTCTTTAGGTGACTTCATTTTATTCCAAAATCAAACAGGACTGATCTGACAACTTACTGGGATTTTTAAGTGTCTGCTGCATCTATCCCAGGCTCTCTTAGAGAGAAGAATTGGTCATAAATGGGCTCAACTGCAGCAATTAAAAATTTGGCCAAAAAGACTAGTCCATGAACAGCTTCTGCCAGTCCTGCCCTTTGTCCAGGTCCATGATGGAGCTTGTCCTGTGCCAGAAGCAGTTCCCTCCCTCATGCAGTGGGCAGACAGAGGGCTTGGCCTTGCTCCAGCCTACCAGGATGTGGTGTTCCCCAGGTCTCAGGAGCAGCAGCTTGTCCTCCTTGTCCTCTGTCACTGAGCTGGTCTCCCTGTGTCCGGTTGATGCAGCCAGTGCTCTGCCCACTAGCTCTTTTCTTCTCTGGACACACCAATTCAGGAACCTGAGAGAAGACTCTAGAGGCTCCAAGGAATAGAGTCTCTTCTCCAATTTCATTCTTACCAATATTCCCTCAGGTAGAGACAGTTGGTGCAGGAACCAATTAGCAGTAGTTGTTTAGAAGGAAGTGACTTGCTGAAATGCTTTTCAAATTAAGTGCTATCTAGTGGTATTAATCAGATAAACCACCATGCTCCAGCCCCGTGTGAATGCCATGAAAACCAGAAGTTCCTTATTTCATGGGGCTGCCCTGTCCCTGTGCAGAGCAGTGCCACTGGTGTGCAGTGCCACTGGTGGCACAGGTGAGTAGCACTGCTCTCCTGCGAACAGGGTGTGACATCTGAGGTCTGTGTGTGGCACTTCTGCAGGGACTGTCTGACACTCTCTCTCTCCCGCTGCAGGTGCGTTACTGTTAGGAGGGATCCTCTATTCCTGGCAGTTCCCTCACTTCAATGCCCTGAGCTGGGGTCTGCGGGAAGATTACTCCCGAGGAGGATACTGTATGATGTCTGTCACTCACCCAGAGCTGTGCAGGCGGGTGGCTCTGCGTCACTGCTTGGCCTTAATTGGACTCTCAACGGTGGCTCCTGTCCTCAGCATCACCACGTGGACTTTCCCCATCATTTCACTCCCTATCAACCTCTACATCTCCTACCTCGGCTTTCGCTTCTATAGGGATGCTGACCGCAGTAGCTCCAGGAAGCTCTTCTTCTGCAGTTTGTGGCACTTGCCAATGCTGCTGCTTGTCATGTTCACCTGCAAGAAATCGGTCCTGGAGAAAGAAGACAAAGGCAATCTACCCGGGGGAAGTAATGAGATGGCTATGGAAATTAGATTGCCTTAAATGTCAATACCTGCCATCCTTGTGACATATCAGGTAGTATATTTTAGTGATTGCAAGGGGGAATCCTGTGGGAATCTGTTAGAATCTGTTCAAAGAAAAATCATTTGTGCCTAGCGACCACTTCATGTGGCAATTTTGTATTTTTTTTTTTTTTTGAAAGGTAATAGTCAGGAGAGCTTAAAGCATTCAGGGTCTTAGGCCCCTTTACTCATCACAGGTTATGATTTCACCTATGCCAGAAGCACATCACTTTGGAATGGCTTTTCTAAGTCCCTGTGAGTCGTGGTCTCTGTTCTCATGGGTAGTTGAGGTAATTAAGTTAGGAAGTCACATGAGCACGCGTGCTGCCATCAGCACTGGTGGCCTTGGTGAAGCCATCAGGAAGTGACCAATGAATGATTTCTCACCCTTCTCTCCAAGCATCCTTTCCTTTAATTTAAGCTTTGAAGCACATGAGAGGGTGAACTCTTCTTCTCTGAATCTGTGCCATCCCTGCACTGGTATTAACACCAAAGCCCTCAGTTTTGGGGGCTTTTTTCAATCAGCTGCTCTTCCCAAGGTTCCCATTCACCTCAGTAGATTTTTAGGTCTCATACACCTGGCACAGTGCAAAAGGAGTGAAGAAAACAAGTCTTTCAGCACAACTCACAGAGGCATTTAAACAGCTCTCCTGTAGCATATCCCTTGGACACACTGAGCCATTCTACTGTATTTCCATGACAGGGAACTTCTTACTCCTGTGTGGTTTTACGTCATTAGTGTTTGAGCCCTGTGTGACAGATCTTCAGCTGATAAAAACCACCATTACTGTTTATGGCAGAGAGGCTGTGAATTGTGGAGGAGGTGAGAAGCACATCCCAGAGCCAGGTGGTTGTAAGGCTTTTCTATGTTAATGTGTCTTATGCCAGCCCATTGAGTTTCAGCATACTTAGACAAGCTCAGGACTGGCATCGAGAGCTTGAGCTGTGTTTAATGTTACAGTGTGGGTGGTGGCTCAGAAAGGCTTCACTTTGGGGGTGATTAATAGGTAAGGAAATATATTTTACAGAAAAAAGGCTGGGGATTTTAATCTAACAGAATGTTCACTTGCTGATGTAGCTAGTGTCTCTCCAAGGTAATTATTGTGGATGGTCTCCCAAGAACTATCCCCACATTATCCCTGTTAAATGATACACTGAAGAACATTTCTGGTCACAGCTTAACATACTTTTGATCCTGCTGCTCAGCTGTGGCTCACCCTCATCTTGCCTGGAGCTGTCTGTAACCTCCTGGTGTGCTCCCAAGCACAGCAACATCAGGGGGAGACAGAGACAGTGATAGTTTATTGTGGTAGTGCGTGTTATAACTTGGTGTGTTTTCATGCCAAGATTTCTTTCCCATGTGGAGAGGGACAGGGCAGCAGGAGTATCCAAAGATACAGCAATACCTGAAAAGGAAGACACTGTCTCCAGCTTGTTCTCAAATAAAGCCCCTCAATGTCACAAATCTTTCACTACAGGTGTGTCACACTGACATGAAAACTTCCCTGGCTGCTCTCATGATCCAAGCCTGGCTCTTTGTCTCAGTTATGATGGTGTAAATCAGGAGTGACGTGGTTTAACCTCTGTTTTTTGGCAGAGATGCTTGCAGGAGCAGGGCCACCTGTTTCCATGGCTCTTAACAACTGCCTGCAAGATTTGGTGACTTGAGTGATTGCAGGTGACAAGATGGAGCTCCCTCACTGTCTGACAGACTCTGCTGTGCTCAAGTTACTGTGGGTGACACTTTGTGGAACTGTATGGAAACTGCAACTCCTGAATTTGTTTTAAAAATGCATCCAGTCTTCTCTGCAATAAAGTGCATACTGTCGAAAAAGAGATGAGTGCTCCTAATCTGTCTTAAACTATTCACTTCTTGTTGAAACTCTGGTTGGGTTCAGTTAATTGCAAAGGTATTTGGTAGTTTTGGGGCAGCAATGTTCTTGACCACTGCAAGAGTAACGACAGCTTGTGAAATACTGATTTGTTGTGCAAGCAGCACACTGAAAATAAATCACATATGAGTGGAAGGGGTTTGTACAAAACAAAAATTTGGTCAACCTTTAGGTGGGAGACAAACCTGAAAAGAGCAGATGGTTCACAAAAAAACCACAGATTTTCCTCTCAGAGACAGAAAGTGGTGCTGAGGCAGGACGGTTGTGGGTTTCTCCTAAATAATTATAGAGCCAGGCTTCAGATGGCCTGCAATTCCCAGATGCTGCTGAGGAATTCCATTCTGATTAAAGGGCTCAAGGACATGCCTGTGGTTTTGTTCTGAAGAGAGTCATCTTAATTTCTTGGGCCAAAATGTGTAACATTCACAGGTTTGGGGCTGGACAGGAGCTTTGTAATAATCACTGGACGTCTGCAAAATACAGGTCATTGGGCTGCACCAACATCTCCACACCCAGTGGGTCTGGCCTTGAGAGAAAGCATGGCTTTAGAATCAGTGTATCTGGGATTTAAATGTAAGATAATATCTGATTTAAATTTCTTATTTTAAAAGAAACTCTTTCTTTACCTAGAAATTGTTCTCATCTCCGTTGCACATTGGCCGTGTGTCAGGTGTCCATATGCTGCCATTTTACTGCCTTTAGGAAATTTTGCTGTTGTATGTGCTTTGCAAACAGACACCTTGCCAAAGTGAAGACTTAGCAAGAGACGGATATTGTAGTAGGTGCTCTCAGGTCTCTTTTTGGGTATTGCTGGTGCCACTATGGAAGATGGAAAATTCTGAACTGTCTGCCATCACCCAGGGATGTTTGTGCTCCCCGTGATCCCCCAGAGAGGACTAATGCCAGCCATCCCTCCCTCCAGCACTGCTGATACTGCTGCCCAAATTCTGCAGGGAAGGAGGCAGGTGAGGTGTATGAGGTGCCTTGCTGGGATGGCTTTGCACAGGAGGTAAACCTGGGCTTTCTGCATTTCTGTGCTGGGCTGTGGAAACAGCAGGCTTTGAGAGCTCCTTGAATCTGGAACAGCAGTTCCTGCATAGAAATGCAATGTTGTTTTTCCCTTATACCATTTTGATAACTTGAATATGGTTGTTTGTCACTCTTTATCCTGGTTACTCAGGAACTTCCTATGAACTGGTCCTGCAGAATCACAGAATGGTTTGGGGTGAAAGGAGCCTTAAAGACCATCATGTTCCGACCCCTAGGCATGGAATACCTGTTCTTTATGTGGTAGTGAAAAAAATAGCATTGGTGTGCTGTATCCCTCCTAGCCCTTGGTCTGCTGGTAGCTGAGAAGGTTCCATCTTGGTGTTGCTGTCACAGGAGGCAACTCTGCATCACCAGAAGCCTGCACTGAAGCTCATGGAGGAATCTGAACCAGTGACTCGAGAGGATGAAGCTGGGTTTTGTCTATTTGGACTTTAAATCTTTTGTGTGGTTTTGTAGATAAAACAGTAGCCCTGAGGCTCAGGACATTATCATTCTTTCCAGATCTCTGTAGGAGAAATGAACTCCAGCTGTAAAATAGGGATGGAGATACTTCTTGTAGGAGGAGGGAACAGCTCATGTTTCTGTCAGCCTCCACCCATTGTTCTGAACAGCCCTGCAAGGTGAGTGCTGGGTAAGGCTTTGAGGAGTTGGAGGGAGACTGGGTCCCCTCCTCTCTCCTTTGCCGTGCCGTTCAGCAGATCACAGAGCAGAGCACTAGCCTGGCAGGATGGTGTGGGGAGCGGGGCTATGTGACTGGGAGTTGCTCTGAGCTCCCAGGTTCACAAGGAGCCCCAGGCCGTGTGTGAGCTGTGTCTGGTACCCCAGCAGAGCAGGCATCCTGGTACCCCTGCCAGGGAAGCATCCCAGCACAGCAGGCAGTTGCTGGAACAAAACGCTCTGCTCTTTGTTCCAGCATGAGTGAAGAAACACAATCCCTGTGCTCACAGCACTTTTCCTTCTCATTTCCCCCACTGGGCTTTTTTTTCTCACTTCCTGTATCAATCTCTGATATAATCTGCCCCAGCAGAGTCACACATTCACACTCTCTTGGCTCCAGCAGCATTTCCCACTCAGCCAGGCCATGGCATTTCAAGGCTTACACAAAACACATGTCCTTTTCAATTCTGACAGTCCCAGGAGAGTAGGAATGGAAACAGTGATATTGTTCGAAATCATAATTATAGATAGAAAGCATGTTGTCCTGCTTGCTTTCCAGAGGTGAACAGATATTCCCTCCTCCTTGGAAATGCAGGGTGTCTACAGAACACTTTTCTATTAAAACAGAGATATCAGCACTGTTTCCTGCAAGCAGCTCTGCTGCAGGTGGTAATTCTATATGGTCCATTGCAGGGTGTCCCCAGTGGCATTTTGAGTCACGGAATTTCTTAACCAGGCAAAGAGCCAGTCCTGGTGAGGACTCATGGGATGCAGGATGCCACTTGTGCTGTCCATGGAACCTTGAGTCAATTATTTGCCTCTTGGTGCTGCAATTCCTTCTTCCCATCAGGGCAAGGTCAATGCTGCAGGGCAGGGCTTGTCCCCCAGGGGTATGTGTCCAGTACTTGGCCTCGCCCTGGATAAGTCAGAGTCTACTTCTAATGTTCCTCATCTCCCAAACAGCAAGGGCTTAATTTGGAGTCAAAGGCCACAACTATGTTGGGAGTTCAGAAGTGTCATCAGTGATGACCTTTCTCCCCAAGATCCCTCAGACTGTACCCTTCTGGATGATTCCCTCGAAGTTTTTTAGTCCCCTCTGTAAAAGGCTTCTACTGCTCCAACAGGAGGTCTAGTGAGCTTCAGAGCTGCCTTCTGAACCCTTTTGTTTACAGAATCCCAGAATAGCTGGGGTTGGAATGGACCTCTGGAGATCATCTTATCCAATGCCCTGACAAGACAGAGTCACCCAGAGCAGCTGACACAGAAACGTGTCCAGGTGGGATTGGAATGCCTCCAGATAACGGAAACTCCACACCTTCCCTGGGAGTTCTAGTGCTCTGCCACCCTCAGTGGAAGTTAGTTCTTTCTCATATTGAAGTGGAACTCCTTGTGTTTTAGTTTATGGTCACTGCTCCTTGTGCTGTCACTGGGCTCTACTGAGGAGTCTGGCACCATCATCCAACACCTCTGCTTTTCTGCTTCCAGACTTTACCTGTTTGCACTGAAGATTTTCCAGCCTGGGTCAGCACCTCAGGCTACTTTCCAGTATTTCAAAAAAGTACAGCTCATGTGTTTCACAGAACAGAGTTGGCAAAACAAGCTGTTTTCCCACAATGTGGAGATGTTTTCCTACTGTTCCTAACCAGTTCTGGCACCCCAGGTCTTGGAGCGAGAACTGACGATTTGGCAGCAGGCTCAGGTTGGCGCATTGAACCATTCTGGGAAGGTGCTGGGTGTTTTTCCTGGTGCCTGAAAGGCTGTGGCTCCCAAATGCTTGTTTGAGCATTGCTGACCCTTCCTAAGAGATGCTTTGTGTGTGGTGCACATGGAGTGTACTGGGGAGCTGGTGAAGAGCTGCTGCCGTGGTGAATGTGCTTTGGGAGAGCACAAGGACTCAGAAAAAGGTGCTAGAAAGGAGGGTGCCTGACCCTCACCACTAGTGCTGGAACAGCTCTAAATTCATGTCTGTATTCTCATTTTTGTAGGACAGCTGACTCAGTCTTGCCCACTGAGTGAGTGGGATACCCAAAGAGAAATTTCCATCTGTCTCCAAAGTGTGAGCAGCCCTCACACATAGGGGCTGTTTGGCAGTTGAGGTTTTTCCCCTGGTTTTGCTGTCCCGGATGCATCCCATGGTCCTTTCTGCCCCCCACTCCCCTTTTTAACACTTTCTATTGTAATTACAGATTCCTTTGCATACATTTTTTTCATGGAATGTGTGCTGTAACACACATTGCCTATGCCCCTCAAACTGTGGTTGTAGCCAGACTCTCTGTTCTTCAAGGGAAATGCAGACTTTGGGGAATTGCCCTGGGGGTTGGAAACAGCAGGGATCTGATCTCCCACACTGACCAAACTGTCCCTAACTGGGATGACCGGGGACATCTTGCCTATCTTCCTCATCCATAAAGCAAGCAGGGAGAAGAGCGGAAGAGTCATACCTGCGGGTAGGGTGCACAGAGACCAGACCATGCTGCCAGGGAATCTCCCAGCATGGCAGGACAGTCTCCAGCACTGAACTTCTTCAGGTGGAGGATTGGACACATGGCACTCAAAGCTCATTTGCAAAGAAGTGTCTGGCCCAGAGACCCATATTTTGGTTTTAACCAAGGCGAAAGATCAAGATTTTTTGCTGCTCAGAAAGGCTGGGAGATGTTTGGGAGGTTTTTTTTCGTGTTTTTTTTTTTTTTGGGGGGGGTGGTGTTGGTTTTTTCTGTTTGTTTGTTTGGGGTTTTTTTTTGTTTGTTTGGGGTTTTTTTTGCTTTTTTATGTGTTTGTTTGTTTGTTTGTTTTTGGTGGTTTTTTGTTGTTTTTGTTTTGGTGTTTTGTTCTGTTTGGCTTGGATTTTTTTGTTTTGTTTTGTTTTTTTGTGTTTTTTTTTTTTGTGATGGAGAGGAGACACTGTATCAAATTAAAATTGAAACAGAGATGCAAATAAAGTAATAAGGCATTTTCGCAGAGCTTCCAGGGAAGCTGCTGGACAGCATCGAGACTGGGGAAAGGACCAGCCTGAGTTTATCAGCTGAATTCCAAGGTTTGGACGGATATTCATTCTGCAGAGCTGCCAAAGCCGTCCCTGCACTGAACCACGCCCAGCAGCACTGAAGGGAAATGCAGGCATGCCAGGAGTAAGCAGGATGGCTGGGACCACATAGTCACCCCGCGGCAGAGAGGAGTATTATTTAGGTCTCTTCTCCCTCATCTGATTGCTCTGGCCTGGTTGTTGCATTGCACAACGAGAGCAAGGATGGCAGGATGTGTCGGTATGTTGGGAATGAGGCTGATTAACCCCCCTCACTTCAAAAATGAGGACTGGGAGGAGTGTAGTGAAGCAACTGCAGGCAGGTGTTCCCATGCCATCTCTCCCGTGCTGCTCGGAGCTCTGCACAGGTAGGTCGGCCTCCGCCCTGTGGGACCCCATGGACCTTGGCCAGGCCAGGCAGTGCTTCCAGGGCTGCCAGTGAACAAACGTTTCTGTTTTAGGGTGGGAGAGAGTCTGTCCTCTGTGGTGTAAGTGCTGCTGGCAGGTCTGGTCCCGCAGTCACCCAGCACCGCTGGGCTTCCCGCAGGGATTGTGAGGAGCCACCAGGCTGGAGGGAGCGCAGCTGACCGCGGTGCCTGCAGACCCGAGCCTGGGTCCGTCTCTGGAGCCGTGACAGCGAGCGTCGGACTGCAGAGCTCTGGAGACGCTCCGGGGCCGCCGCCTGTGTGCCCTTGTCACGGTGGGGACTGCAGGAGGGCCGCGCTGGGCAGTCGGACAGACGGACAGCGGGACGGGCGGACGGAGGGACGGAGGGACAGGCACTGCTCCGCGTGGCTGCCGGGGCTCGCTTGGCCGCGCCGGCCGAACTCCCTCTGTTGACTTCTCCCGAAGCTGCATCCCTTCGTCCAGCCGTGTCCCTGGCGCTGGTAATAAATAGCACCTTCCGTAATGTCTGTAGCCCTCGCTAAACCACAGACCAAACTGATTATTGCCGCTTTTGTAGCCTTCGCAGAGCTGTTTTTGTTTATAATTGCACCCCGCTGGTCTGTTCATAATGATTTTCCCGGCTGCATCCCATGCGGTCCACTGCTGCAAAGCCACATTTTCATAGTAGCTGTTGTTGGTTTTAATCGCTTGTTATTTGGATGATATATTAATAGCAGTATCTCTGTGAAGCTTTAGAGTGTTTTCTTTTTCAAAACATTTACCATAAAAGCTAAGTGTTAGCCTAATAGCACGTGTGTTTCCTTTGGCTACCTCCTCCAGCGATGAGTCCAATCAACTGAGTGCCCAGTGGAGAACGTGTCTCACTCCGTCCTGTCCTGCCTCCTCCCCAGAGCCTCTCCTGAACCTCGGATTAAAAGGTGTTTGGGACCCCAGTAGGAATAAGGGTGCTTGAAAGGCACCGTGTGGTTGGAGGGGCATGAACTTGTAATTGCCCATGTGCAGACTGTAGGAGGCTGTAGTAATCCCAGCTGTACTTTGCAGATGTTAATTTGTGTCTTGTGTTCTCCTAAACCCCAAATAACCCATCACACCTTATTTTCCAGTGAGGAAGGGTGATGAGGCTGGGTGGTTTGATGCTCTCGGGATGAGAAAGCACTAGTGAAAGAAATAGAACCAGAGCTGTTGCCTCCTGAGTCTCCTGAGTCTGTGGCTGGGGAGGAGTGGGGTGATGTTCTTTATTTTAGCCATTTATGGCGGAAACCAACGCACACCCCCCCCCCCCCCCCCCTCCCCCCCCCCCCCCCCCACCACCCCCCC